>CAUYRT010070840.1:0-23782 GCA_963574885.1 Lepilemur ruficaudatus
CATGCCTGTAGTCCCAGCTACTTGGGAGGCTGAGGCAGAAGGATCGTTTGAGCCCAGGAGTTTGAGGTTGCCGTGAGCTAGGCTGATACCACGGCACTCTAGCCCGGGCAACAGAGTGAGACTCTGTCTAAAAAAAAAAAAAAAAAAAAAAAGTGATCACAAATACTAGAAGAACAAGTGAGAAGAGTTAAAAGAAGTTGTCATTGAAGAAGTCTCAGAGAAGGAAAAGATTGAGACAGGCCATTGTTTATTAATTTTAAGTCTTTGAAATAATTTGCCTTTTAAAATTGTGCCTATGTATACATTTATAAAAATGTTTCAAATTAAGAGACAAAAATTATAGATTCAATATGTCAAAATAAATTCATATTTTAGAATCACATATAGTTATGATAGTGAATGCCTATTTCAAATCTAATGACAAAACTTAATCTTTCAAGTTTTAAAATTTCAAATTAATATACTTTTTTGAAGAAGAAAAATGAGATGATTATGATGGAATTATATAGCCACAGTATTTAAAAAGTGACTTTGAAGATACATAGTTTCAATGAAGTTAAGTATACTTTAAAATCTTAAGTATTTTCTTGTCTTCTTTATAACATATGATCACTCTTTGCCAAGTATGTGTTCATTCTTGTATCTAGAAACAACACTGAGCAGATGTCATATAAGCACAAGATCCCCAATGCTCAGAGGCTTAAAAAATTCATTTCACATGTTTTCCAGATGTATATCTGGTAGAATCCTTCACTGATTTTTTTTCAATTCACTATTCGAATAGTTTTTCCCATGTGTAGATATATTTCCAAACAGTGGCTCACAACACATTTCAACTTAAACACATAAAATTTCCGTGGGACAGAAAACTGCACTTTATTCAAACAACAGATTAGGGATGAAATAGTGGTTTTAACGTTGTTTTTGACATTTAAAAAGGGCTGAAGTATTTTTATCCCTTGCTGCCTGTTGTTTCGCTAGATACCTAATAACTTTGAAGAGAAGATCCCAATGCATTACATACACTGAAACCCTGTCCAATGCAAAGTGATATTTTCCTTTCTATTTTTCATTTCTGCATGTTGGTTCCAGTCAACAATATAATCATTTTCTTTTATTGATTTTCTTATAAAATGTATCCTTGTTAGATTCATTGATGACTATACATTACTGAGGCACCTGATAAAATTTCACTGTGTTATTACCGCTGCACGTGAAATGCTTTTTGCTGGATGAAAATAACTACTTCTCAAAGTAAAGATGAAGCTGGGCTTGATGCAGAATTCTAGAGAATGGAGTCTTTATTTGAAACTAGTCATCAAGAGCTCCCACCTTCAGATCAGTCCGATGTTACTATCTGCTGAGAAGATGTGCTCTAGCTCAACCTAGTTTTCCAATTAAGAAAAAGATGAGTTTTCCCACTTTAAATACTTAACAATTCAAAGCTTTAGCTCTTCAAAAGAATTCTGATTCCTTCATGACTGGTCTGAGCAGTGCACTTCCTAAAACACTTTAGTCAGTCTCTGGTGGCCTGTATCTGATTAACTTGAATTAACTTGGGCCAGAAGCTATTTTAAAACAACTGAAGTCAAATTGTGACTTTGCATTTGCACAGTTATATATTTTTCCATTTTTATTTGGGAGTATTATAATAAAGTACAATACCACCCAGTGCTCCTTTTTACTGAAAAATACTGAAGTGATCTCTTTCATTTTACCTGAAATTCCTAAAGCACCCCACTGATAAAAACAATAAATGACACATTTTTTAAAGTTTGTTCAAAGGCTTTGGATTGTTCCCAGAAAGTCCAGACAGAAAGGACATAAAATGTTAAAACTGTCACCTAAAAGTTTGATTTGACACACTCTTACAAGATAATTTACTTTTCAGTTGAATTTTATCTCAGCCTGTGCTGTTCCTAATGGAATGGCTCGCGGAGATACTGTTTTTAAAAATACAGTTAAACTTTTTTTCTTAGTGGAAAATGACTTTTAAAAAGCAATTTCCTATTTAAAGTTAGAATGATTCATAATTTTAAAAAGTAGTCAGAGCCCCACAAAGATTAGATGACAGCAAATTTATGGATAAAGCTGATTTTTAAAATTAGGACACTGAAGGTTAGTACTTCTTGCTACATGAATGATGATATATGATACTGCAACACTTCCTGATTCAGTCTAATCTGAATTAGAGAATATTTTAAATCAATGTAGTTTTATTTCTTTAAACCACACACAATAACCCATATAGTTATTGTGTATGGCACTGCTAATAAAAGAGTAGGGATGTAGTTAACAAATAGAGAAATAATTCATAATTAGCATGTCAATTGTACATGACTAGCTATTGCTCCAGAGTTAAAATGGCATGTACATTCAGCCTTCCTCTTTTGTGGGATTATTGGCAAACCCTTTCTCCAGTCTAGAGGTAAGAGCTCATTTCTTGTCTTGCTAATCAAAGCTCTTAACACTAGGGAGGTTTCATTATAGTTTATAGGCAACACATTGGCTAGATTTACACATAATCGAACTTGTGTTCCTGCTGCCTTTGGCTTATACTGGAACAAGTTATTTGCATATCTGCAAATAGTAGTTTCTCCACTTGAAAAGTGAGGCTGAGGGTCTATGCAAGTTCAAGTGAATCAATTGTTTAAATAGAATTTGATCCTAAAAAAGATGACCAGGCAGAGAGCACATTCCTTCATAAATCATTTTGAAGGAGTTCTGACCACAATAACATCCCTCTTGGCCATTGTAGCAAATGAGTGTAAACAAAGCTACTCTTTTAGCCATTCTAAAAAATATGCACTTAGGGACTTATAAACAGCATATTTTTACTCATTAAATCATTTTAAAAATAGGCTGTGAATGACAACTTAAAAGTGCTTAAGAAAATATTATTCATTCTGCAAAAGGGTAACTATGGCCCAGAATGTAAACTGGTCATTTGGGACCATTTTAAAATGACAAGCAAGAAGAGGCAAGGGCCATTGCCCTCCTCCCTCTATGACAAGCCAAACCTCCTTAGACTTGGCCCATCCACTCCAAAGTTGGGTTGGGCCATCCACTGGGGCTTTTGCAGCATGGACATGAGCAAGATTTTTGATTTGAGCAATGCAGAAAATCACAAAACTAAAAACAAATTTGCAGTAAAGAAAAAGAATGTACTTTGTGTTCCAGATTTTATTTTAAAACATTTATTCAGGCATCTCTATGATTTCAAGCCCCACAGCCCAAAGGCATTAAACTGTATTGAAGCTTAATGGCCTGAAAAGTTTCCTTTTGAATTAAAGCACATCCAGTTACAAAAGTGAGGGTGGGGGGAAGAGAAGGGGGCATCTGCAACTAATCTGAAAATCCTGCTTCTGATCCTGAACTTTGAGCACATGAAAATAGCCAGCATAATGCTTTCAATTCATGTATGGAGAAACATTTCTGGGAGCTGTGTTTCTACCCCAGTGTCCGGTTAAGAGAATGTTCCATCAGTGAAGTAAGGTTTAGATGCGTGTTGAGAAGAAGAAAAGGTAACTTACAACAGCTCCTCTGGGCCCTGTTACTCTCACCAGGTGATTCACTTTCTATAGATGAAAATTCTAGGACCTTTCATTTTGTAGATGAAATGGGGTCCTTATTTCTAGACCAGTGGAAACCATTCCTATTCCAAAATAGGAATGATATACTAGGGTGAAGGTAGAAAATTTAAATTTCCTGTTTATGTGTACAATTTAGATCTTTAATTTTCTGTTTGGCTTATGTAATATACATGTAATGTACAATGTACATGTAATGTAAAGGACAATAGTATATATACATCCCCTAAATCTGTGGTCCCTAACCCCCAGCCACAGATCCCTACTGGTCCGTTAGGAACCTGGCCGCACAGCAGGAGGTGAGCTGCAGACGAAGCTTCGTCTTTATTTACAGCCGTTCCCCATCACTCGCATCGCTGCCTGAGCTCCGCCCCACCCACTCCCTGTCCGTGGAAAGATTGTCTTCCATGAAACCAGGCCCTGGTGCCAAAATCAGGGACCACTGCCATAAATAAATAAATGTCCTTATGTTAGGGTACTCAATCATGTAAATCCAAAGGCAACATCTCCAGACACCATATCTGAGGCACAGCCTAGACTGCCCCATGAGATGAGGGAGGGCTGAAACTGGAAGTTATCCTAACTCTTCATCCATAAATGGATCCCTTAAATGCTGCAGGCACAGCTTCCCTCCTCCCCTCCACCCAGACAGGAGAACCTGATCAACAATAGCTCTACTCATGGGGATTTTCTGTGATTGCATTTGCTCTTTTTCCTTTCCTTTTTTTTAAAAGTGCAAATGTGCATTAGCAACAATGGGACTATAACAAAAATACGAACAGCTGGGTCCTGTGCAAATCTTTATTATCAGCTTTCACTATAAAATATGTGTATTTATGTTAATGTAAAACAGAGTCACTCATGTGATCATGTTCCGTTCAATGCCCTATTTATTATAGTAGAATAGATTATCTCATGCACAGAGATAGTGAAATGCTCACTGTCAAAGTGTACATTTTTAATATCAACTTCAATCTATTTTTGAGACCTATTTTTGTCTCCATGCAAACAGGATATCAAGCACAACTTTTCTTTTGTTGAGTGTCAGTGTTTCCTCTTTTGAGTGTATGTTACCTGCATGCTTTTTCAGTGAAAGGAGGATGAGATGTTCTAAGATTCCAAGTTCAGGATGTTCAAAGGAAGAAAGAGTAACACAAACTACCATTAGAGAATTCAGAAAATTTATTTTTAAATATCTAGATAACGAAATTTAAAAGCAAAGAAAACCCTCCACCCTCCAAAAATTGTCACTTTGCATTAGGGATTCCAATGATCATTGCCAATAGATATTGTATTTGAACTTTTTTTGCTTTTAAAAAATTTACATTCTCGTAAGATTTAACATATCTTGCTTTAAAGGTAAAATGCGTAGAAAAGTCTTCAAAGCTCAAGGAAAACTAATAACAGTCAACATGATCAATTTGCTTCATGGGTAACAGCACCATTTCCTCAGTACCTTGTCCTCCTTGCAGGTGGCCAAACACTGGCAGATCTCTGTGTTATAAACTCTCAGAGCATGTCTCTTGCAGACCCTTATCAGATCTTTCTTATCTTAGAGACCATGTTATATGATATATGATTATATAGCATGTATTAATCTATGCATTTAAATAATTATGTAAGTATTTGATTTAATATTAACAATTGATGTAATTAACATTATATGATGTGTATTTGAATAATTAATTGTACTTTTCTGATTTTAAGATACAGATATTGTAGATTGACTTTTCTGTTCTGCAGCTTCTCTTCTGAAAACCACCCCCAAAACACAAAAACAGAAATACCAGCTCCATTTTTGATGAAAATAGTAATCATCTGAAATCCCCAGCCATAATATATACACATGGAAAGCAGATAGATGGCTGTAACTGACTTAACTGAGCGGAAAAGGTAAAAGCTACGTGCTGCCGAGGGACATACAGAGGAGATGCCAGCCAACAGAGCCCCAAAACCAGGAGGCCTCAGATATGGGAAGCACCAGTTGCTGTGTAGGTAGGAATTAAATGCCAGGTAAAACCAGAGTATTTGGCTGAAATGTACATATGGAGCATTGTTCACCCCCTTCCACGTTCTGGATCCTCACCTCCACCCTGCAAGGTCAGGAGAGGGGAGCTGTAGTCTCTGGAGAAACCAGCTGGGGGTTGGGAGAGGCATAGCCGAGAGCAATGGAGAGACGGGATTAACTCATCTTCATGTTAAACAATAGAGATATCAGGCTCTTCCCCCACTGTCTTTCCAAATGCAAACATCATACCTAAATACCCTTAACAAGAGAATATAGCCCCTTAATGGACAGCCCCAGAGAATAGAACACCAGAAACTTATATTTGGGGGATTGCCAATGAAAAAGGCAGCTCATAATCGGATTATTCTACAGTGACCCTTAGCAATTGACAAGCTCCTCGCAGACACAGGGCTTCAATCTCAAATACGGACCTCACTACTTTTCTCAGCAATTTTCCTTTTAAGAATTTTTTCCTAAGGGAGCAATAAAACAAGTAGACAAAGATGTGCATACAATTGTGCCTAGTGCAGCATTACCTGTAATAGTAACAGTTAAGTTGAAAACCTAAATGTTTCCAGCACTAGATGATTGGCTAAATAAATGTTACGGTCATTAAAACAGGTATAGTATATGTATTGACATGGAAAGATATAAATGGCCTAATGATAGTGGAAAAAGGCAGGTTTCAAACATTGTGTGTTATGATTCCCTCTATGTAAATGTATGTTTATATATGTATTGAAAAATAATGGATTTTTCTAAAATAGTGGTTATCTCTAGGAGGTAGAATTCTTAGGAAACTTTCACTCCTCTGTATTTTTTGAATATTTTATCAAGTATATTAGGAAACCAAAGATAATTCCTGTTTTAAAAATATGTTATAAATAATTTATATGACACTTGCTCTTAATTATAATGTTAAAGCCGAGAAGTACCAGACATTTGAGGAAATAAACAACAGAAATTTAAATTAATAAGCTTGATGGAGGGAAAACAGGATCTTAAAGGTCATAGAAACAATGCAGAGGGCAAAAGAAAACATCCCAAAACTACAATTAATATCCTCAGCAGGATGAGAGAAAATGTTGCACCCATGAAATAAGAGGAAGATATCAAAAAGGGAGCAAGCAAATAATAAGGCAAAGCTTTTAGAAAAGAGAATTTTGACAGGAAAAAAAATTACAATAGAAGGATCTAAGAAAATCTCCTAAGGAAAGAGACAATGAAAGAAAAATATAAGAAAATTAGAGTATCAGTCGAGAGTATTGAATAGCTGATAAATAAAACTGAAAAAAAGAAAGAAAAGAGAAATGATTGGGAGAAAATTATCAAATAAATAATATAAGAAAGATTCCCAGACAGAAGTATATTCTGAAGAACGAAAGTCCCGTGAGAGGCCTTGATTAATTTTAAAAAGTCCATATCAGGAAACTTTAGATCACTAGGGAAAAGGAGAAAATCCTGATAACTTTGAAATGGAAGTGGGAGACAGTGTGCACATGAAGGATCGGGAGTAAGAATGGCATTAGACTTCTTAAAAGCTACTTTGGAACCTTGAAGATAAAGAAGCAGTGAGGGTTACTTTCAATTTAGAATCCAGTGACCAAACAATCATTCCAGTGTGAGGGCAGAGGCCAGGTGTGGTGGCTCACACCTGCTGTAATCCCAGCATTTTGAGAGGCTGAGGTGGGAGAATTGCTTGAAGCCAGGGGTTCAAGACCAGCCCAGGCAACATAGGGAGACCCCTGTCTCTACAAAACAACAACAACAAAAAGATAACAAAGTGAGAGCAGAAAAAAGAAGATATTTTACGAGATGCAGAATATCAAAATAATTACCTCCCTTGACCTTTCTTTCTCAGGAAGTCTTCTCTTCCCCCCTCATAAAACAAGACAGTGAAATAAGAAAGGAAAATAGGTGCTTCAAGAAAATAGGAGATCAATGTAGGAAAAAGGCAAAAAGAAAATCCCAGGACCACAGGCCTCCAGAGCGCCAGGGTCAAATTGGAGCAAGAAGGCCCAGGATCCAAGAGAGAGGTTTTCAGGGAGAAAAAAACAGGGGAAGATAAGTGCAGAAGGAACCTGATAGAGTATAGAATTGGTTACTGCAAGGGAAACGGTACTGAGAGATCATTAGAGAATATGGAAAGACACATTAATAGAAGCAAAAAAACAAAAAAAACAAAAAAAAACAAATCCATGAAATCCAGGGAACTAGTAACTCCAGGGAAAGTGAAAGTTGCATGATTAGAGGAAAGGTAATCATGGCACACTACCTGGTGCAGACAACAATATCAATAGTCTTAATTTTATTAACTCTGAAATACTGATTTAAACAAAAATAGTCGGGGAAGTCCAGAGAGTCGCACAGGACAGCTATGTCCTCTCAGCCACAGTGGATATTCAATAGTTGGTGAGTAAAACTGATGACTCAAGAAAGAGCAGCATACATTTATCTTGAAAAATGGAAGCAATACTAGCAGAAACAACCAAAAGAGCCCAAAGTAGTCAAAGGATACAAGGCAGAACTTTATTACATCATGAATGAGCGAATTCCTCTTCATGGAAGACTTTTAAAGCTTTTGCCTAAAGAGAAACATTGGTTCTAATAATCTACTACAAAGTGCCTTAATTCCATACTTTAAAGAGTAGATTATCAGATCCTTGTTAAACATTTAATATCAAAAGGCAAAGAAATTGCTCCCACCCTGGCCCTTTCCCCACAGGCCTACAAAGTTCTCCATGCCAGGATGAATTGGCTCCGACTAGACACCCTACTGGCCCGAACCAAACACAGACTGTCTCCAATTTGCAAAGGGATTTGTTTCAGCAATTCCTGGGCAAGTTGTTTGGAACATGGGGATGTTTTTTCTTCTCCTCCCCAATCCCAGCAGACATGTTTTAGATGGTCACTCATCACAAGACTCTGGAGGATAGCATCCTCAGGTGGTGGAGCCAGGGAGACAGGATGGGAAGAACATAAGTTAGACACAGGTTATCGTTAAGATTTGAGCTTTTGTGCTGGATGGCGTGTTCGTCATTACCTATTATTTTATGAAATCATATTAATAAACAAGTACACAGTAAAAACAGGATCAATTATGAGAGTATGTCATAAACCAAAAATTATCATCAACCCATTTCCATGTACCTTGAAGCCCAATGGAGAAAAAATATGAGTCCAGAATCCTGTTATCTGATAATGCAACAGACAGTACAATTGCCCATTCAACGATTGCATGCAATAAATATTTATTAAGCAACTTCTAGGGGTAAGGCATTGAGCAGGTCCTACAGCTAACGATAAGTGAGAGAAACAAGGTCCAAGCCCTGTGGATACTGGAGAATCATCTTGACCTTTCAGAATTTAAAAATCATATTTAAGTATATGGAGTATTTCAAAATGTTTTAAAAATACACATAGTAGTTTCCTTACACATCCCATAACCAGTCACCACGCAAAAGTGAAAGACGACAGTAAAATGAATTAGGAAAAGTATATTTATTTTATCTCGATTATTGGCACTTGTAAAAAAACAGATTTAATTTGGAATATGGAAAGTCCCAAGGTCTGAGCAGACTCTGAAAGGGACACTGGGACACTTTCGAGCCCTATAGGAGCTGGCAGTGCTGGTCCTTCCCTCTCCCTTAATTGTGGGCTTGGTACACGAGATGTTCAGTGGGGATCTCAGCCACCAAGGGCCCTGAGAGTGCCTGATGGCACAGTCTGCGAGACTGACAGCAGCAGGGCTTCCCAGAAGCACCACGGATTGGAGCAAAAATAAATAAATAAATGAGAAAAAGCCCAGAGGAGCCAACGTTAGCCAAGATAGAAGAAATCCACAATAGGAAGGTCAGCCACTCTAAGAATAACTGTCCTGCAAAACAAAACCAGGCCAAATATAATGTCTCCTGCCTCAGCCAAAATCATCCGCCTTTGCAAGTCAGTGTGATGTTCCGTTATTTTTTTCTTCTTTATTCCCTATGGGTTCCTCTAAGGTAGGCCATTCTCTGTGAGAAGATATATGTGAGCAAGGTTTCATTTGACATCTGTTTTGGAACTATTGCATTTGAGATGGTTATTTTTAGAACAAAAGATGGTTTAAGAAATAATTAAGTGCCCATCCGTGATGCAGCCTAGATGGTGGCCAAGGTTTTGACGATTATGTCTAAAAAATTCAAACTGAAAAGTAGAAAAAAAAATCGTATAGATTTGAAGTTTATTAAAAGGATCAATTTTTTAGAATCCAGCAATACAATGTATCTGTACCTCAGTTTCTCCATTTGCATACTATGCTGTCGTTTGCATAAAATTACTCCCCTGACCCCTCCCACCCCTCGGTCTGTGAGGCCGGCATAATCAGTTGGGTTTCCAGCAGTGGTGATGGATTTGCTCTAATCCACCCTCACCCTTTCACCTGCTTCAGCCCTTGATGAATGGACGCCATTACAAGATGGCGACTGGGGTTAGGAGACATGGGCGGGGTCGTGCGGGAGATGGGGGGAAGGGTCGGGGGAGCGACGGGAGGGGAGGGGGCGGGACTCACCTCACAAGGGGATCTGTGCTGGACCTTGGCCTCTTTTGTGTGATGCTTTAACCTACGGAGCTAAGCAGCCACAGTAAAATAAGGATGCTTGTCATCAACTTGCCAAATAGAGGTGCAGTGAGAATATATTGTTTTAAAACAAAAAGAAAAAAGAGAGATTTTAGAAGCTTTGCTTTCACAGTAAAGCAGTTATTTAAATACCAACTAAATCCTTATGTCAGGAACAGAGGCAGTGGCAATAAAACTGTTTCTCTCAGTCAACAACTGACTACAGACCACACGTGTCTACAAAATGAGTGTCATAAGATTATGCTTATTTTAGAAACATCAATACTAAAACACCAGTCACAGAAAGCGTATTTCCCCTTAGTTTAAGCACTGCTTGAATATGCATTATATCCAGCCAAGTAATAAGTGAACAAATTCTTCTCTTAAATTTTCCCCAAGTTCAAGTATATGGCTCTGAGCACGCCACAAGCTCTATAAAACAGCCTAGCTGTAAGTAGGCAATAATCGCTCATTTCCTGGCCATTAATTCAGACATCATGCAATCACTCAAAGGCATCCATTTTCCTTTGCTGCTATTTTGGGGACTGCTGTCCTATTGTCATCCTTGCCTCAGACCCCTGACTTAGTCGTCTTTTAATTAGAGCCAGTGAGAGCGACAGGCGGAGTCGGCCTGCTGAGGGCGATCCATCACATGGCTCTCCTTGCCCGCTGGCCTCTTAGATGACTGTTTATAAACAGGGCATCTAAGCAGGATAGCTGCTTAAGGAAACCAAAGAATGAATGGCGGCCATCTAATAAGCTACTTTCCTGAGATTATAAACTCTAGTCTAGAGCTGTCTTTATTAACGCTGTGTTTAGGTTAAATATCCAAATAAACTTTTCCAATTCTGATTCTTTGAAAGATGTTTTATCTGAGCTTGACCTAAAACAAACTAATGCCATAATCTAAGAGTTGCCCAAAGTATTAACTAATATAACTTAGTGGTTTATTTTTTTTTTTTAATAGGTGTGCATTTTAGCTAAATCCTTTCCACATTGGTCCACAGCAATTGTTCCAGCCCTGGAAAGAAAAAACAACAAAAAAAAACCAATACTGGCAGTTTCTTTCATTGTCATTACAGAAAACACTGCAGAGTATTTACTATTCATTATTACTTTTCTGGTAAAACTAAAAGACTGATTTATGTCTGCTGAGATTTAAACCTATTATCTTGGGGAAAAGATGGATAAGCCCCAAAGTTATGTTAGACTGTAATTCAAATCTACAGCTGTTTGGCAAGCAGGCGCATGTGGTAGGTGCTGGGGTTACAGACACCCAGCCCCCACACCAGAGAAACTGTGGTTAGAGGGAGTGGTCCGGTGAGGCTGATGGAAACAGCACAGCCCAGGCCGGAGCGGCAGTGTACAGTACAGAGATGCTCGGGTGGGAGCCAGTCAGCCTGGATTTGACTCTCAGATCCTCCACTCAGTAATGGGGTGACCTTGGGCAGTTTACTTAAACCTTCTGTATCTCAGTTTCATTACTATTTCAATGTATTTCTTTCCAATCCTCCACAACAAAGTTGAAATCATAGTTTTTGCAGATATATTTGTATATATCTTATTTTATACACTTAAGAGTATATCAGAGCAGGACAAGCGGCCATGGAAGTCGGAATCCGCTGAGGAGTGTGCAACAACTCACTTGCCAAATCAACTAGAAAAATAAAAAATAAAGAGTACATCAGAAGTGTTTTCCCATAAAAGTATTATTTTTCATGACAGTATGAGAATATAAAGTATGGACATACATTAACTTATTAAGCAACTCCTGATTGTTGAACACCTATATTGTTTCCGCTTTTCATTATAATAAATCATGATGAATATTTTCTTTATCTTCTGAAAGATCTTAACAGCATTGGATTGAAATATTCCATGAAAGATTCCAAGAAATTTCAATAAAAAAATTATCTAAAACTCAATAATTTAGAAAGTAATTATTCTTTAACTTTTTATTCTTCCTTGGTTAAGTACCATTCTATTTTTTCTAATAATGCAGATTTACAAATACTACATGATAGAAATTAAATCCAATACTGAGTGGTGAATATTGATGGACTTCCTAGTCTACTGCCAGACGCTGGCCTAAGTGCTGAGATCCAGTAGTGAACAAGACAGACAAGCCTCAGCCTTCATGGAGTTGACCTTCCGGCAGGAGAGAGACAAAACAAATGCACGATAAATGTAAAGTACATCAAGAGGTGAGGAGTGCTTTAGAGAAAAATAAAGCCCGAGCGGGAGCCAAATAGTGCCAGACAGGATGGGGGATGCAAGCATTTTATTTCTTTAAATAGGGTAGCCAAAGAACAATTCACTGAGAAGGTGATATTTGAGCAGAGGTTGAAGGAAAAGAGATGGGAAAATGATCCAGGCTGAGTGAACAGAAAAGTATGGAGGTTGATTTGGCTGGAGCCAACTGGATGGGAGCAATATGGTAAGACATGTGTTTAGAGAAGTAGCAGGGTTGAGACCACCATAGGGCCTAACAGGCCTTTGTAAGGACTTTGAGTTGAGTTGGACATGTATGGTTTTTTGTTTTTTTGTTTTTTTTGAGACAGAATCTTACTCTGTTGCCCTGGCTAGAGTGCCATGGCATCAGCCTAGCTCACAGCAACCTCAAACTCCTGGGCTCAAGTGATCCTCCTGCTTCAGCCTCCCGAGTAGCTGGGACTACAGGCATGCACCACCATGCCCGGCTAATTTTTTCTATATATTTTTAGTTGGCCAATTAATTTCTTTCTATTTTTAGTGGAGATGGGGTCTCGCTCTTGCTCAGGCTGGTTTTGAACTCCTGACCTTGAGCGATCCACCCACCTCGGCCTCCCAGAATGCTAGGATTACAGGCGTGAGCCACCGCACTCGGCCTGGACATGTGTTCTTAAATGGATATTTTCATGCATGTTGTGAAAGTATCCCTTTCTTTTTAAGATATTGTTCCCAAAATAACATTGTTTGGTATGAGTCCCAGTCCATATATTTTTATAGACTTTTCTCTCATTCCAATTCAACAAAATATGTCCTATTGCAATCATTTGTATCCAAATGGCTGTTAATGAGTTTAAGAGCTCTACTCTTAAAAGCCTGATGTTTTAACAAGGAGGCTAAAAACAAAAAGCAAATAGAAATAAACATTTTTTGGGGTATAAAAATGAGTTTCCATAGAGATCAGAATTAAGGCTGCCTGGTGTTTTCTAAGCATCTTGCAAGACAGCACAGAGAAAGCTCCCAGACTGTAGATGATACCAAGATGTCGAAGATGTGAAATGCCTACAGTAGATAAAACAGTAGAACGACCTTTCACAACTGTGATCTGATATAAAATTGTGAGATGAGTGCCTGCATTTAGGAGAACCCATGCAGAATGTACCAGTGAAGCTCTAGGATCTGGGCTTTCTCTGCAGACACCTCTCCTGCCATGTTCCTGCAACCAAAGAAGTGCATGAATGTTGGAGGACATCAGAAAATGTAACAAATAAACATTCCTTCTTTCAATAAATATGTACTGAACACAGACCATGTGCCAAGCACTGTGTTTGCTGTTGGGAATACAAAGCTTACAGTCTAACAGGGTGACAAATAAATTGATGGAATGTAACAAATTCTTTCCTAGACGTAACCACACGACATTAAATGGAAAAAGAGCACGTACCCTAGAGGGCAGGGCTCAAGTAAGCTAAAAGTGGTGGGAGGTAGCTGGATGTAGATGAGTTGAGAGGATTTGGTGTTCCAGAAAGAAAAAAACTCTGAGAGAAAAGGCCCATGGGGAAGCTGTGGGATGCCAACAGGCTGCTCTCTGTGGTTAGAATGCAGAGGTGGAGAGAGAGAGTCTGGGATTGATGAGGGAAGAGAGGTAAAGACTTGTTCTTGCCCTGTTGGGCACAATATCTGGAAATACCCATCAATATTTGGAAAACTGCATGCAGTTCTGGTCCTCACACTAAATAGCCAAATATGGCCAGAAACACATGGGTGAAGCAGTTTTCACAGGAAGAAAGACTAAAAAAAGATTTGAACTCCCTACCTTATAAAAGCTAAAAGGTAAAATGTACTGAAGTCTATGAAGTTAAGTAATGAATACGATAACATGATATACTTGTTCATCAAATCCCAGAGATCGAATTCTAGGCAAAATCTGGCCAACTGGGGCACTTCATACATTAACACCATCTAAAGTAAACCTTCCTAAACTTGCTGATCATAATGATGCCTGAGGTGCTTATTAAAAATACAGGTCCTCAGCCCCCATTCCACCAATCACCACCCACCTCACCCTCTACTAACCTCCTGAATCAGAATCTCCAAGAGATGGGCCTGGGAATTTGTATATTAGCAAATGTCTCAGCTGCTTCTTGCGTTGTGGCAGATCTGGGGAACACTATTCTAAAAACATAGGCTGGAACTCCTGGGGCCAATAGTATTCTTACAAAAAGGCTCTCACCTGGCCAACAGTATGTCTTGCATGTAGCCCAGATAGCCTGGATCCCCCTGAAGGATGGTACTGATGAAAAGCACAGAAGATGTTCAAAGAAATGGAATGTCCCACAGTGGCTGGTGCTATCTGCAGATAACATCACTCATCCCAGACCTCACCAGCCTCACCAGAGACAAAAAAAGTCAAGTAATGTTAATATTTGATTGTGGCCATCTCAGTATTCCAAGTGTCTACACAAAACTTCAGCCTCCTTCAAAATTGTCCCGTTTTTTTCTCAATGTCTGCCCCCAGGAACAAGTTCGTTCAAGGTCTCTCAAGAATCATCATGGAAGATGGCAAACCAGGGATTTTCAAGGGAGTCACTGCGTGATGGCTGCAGCCCCTGCTGCCCAGCAGCGTCCTCATCCCCCCATCCTCTCTCCCTCCAAATACGCTTCTCTAAATCCTCTTCCTTCCTTCATCCCTCACGACCATAAATAACTGGAGGAAGGGATTGGGACTTGTACTGGGTCCCCATTCCTGTCTTTAACTTATCCAGGACTTTGCTGATACAAGCAAAACCCTCCCCTCCCTTAAAAGGCATGGTTTTCAGCTGCTTGGCAAGCAATGGACTTTCACATTCAGGACTCTCATTTCAGATAGCATCAAGCACATCAAACAGAGGATTTTTAAAAACATATCCAGAGTACAAATTGTTTTGCCAAATTTCAGCTTGATGGCATTTGCAATACTTATAGTCATAATCAATAAAATTATGGGACTTCATCATCGTAGGAACCACTACAAGCTCTGGGAAGGAAAATGCCTTTCCTGGGATTTGCATAAGTCACTGGCATGTGGACGACACATGCAGCTTAATGAATATGGTACATAGATACTTCTGAAACGCACTTGCCTTCCAATATTTTGTGATAAGCGAATGCATTCTAAGTAATAGTAAGAGCTGAATTAGCTAAAATCCTAAGCATGACTGTCTCACAACTTCAATTCAAATTCCAAAGGTTTAGGATGAGGGTAAGATTTGGTATTAGTCTGAGTCCAATGTGATCCCTTGCTTTTTGGTCATTTCACTGCTTACTAAAACCTGCAGCAAAAGGCAGAGGAAAGATCACAAATCAATCTAAGACAGATGTTGATTCACTATGTAGTGACATCCACTGTCTGAAGTGTCTGGAAGTGGAAGGATCCTTTTCTTGATGAGATAGAAGACCGAAAGAAGTTTCTTCCTGGCAAAAATGTTTCAGATGCTAAACAAGTACAATTGTAGAAATCATGTTTACAACTTAATAAAGATTACCATCAATTTGGTCAAGACCAAAATCAACCTACTGTGAACAAGTGACCTCTTAGAAAAATTACGTGAATTTTAGATAGGAATAAGAAGCCATCACTAAGCAGAAGCACTCTGTATACAGCCTGCCTTCTTCAGAAAACATATTGCCCTCATGTGATGAGTGTGTAGGCCTTTGATAATGGCAATTCTCCTATTCAGATGCTTGCCAGCAATGGGATATGTTCAATATCACTTCTGTTTCCTGGTGTAATTAAAGACTGGCCACTTGTAGATGTGGACCCTTATTTAAAAAGGGGGATAGTGCTCTAGAGACCATGTCAGCTTTATTTGTAGATATCAACCTCTTTTCATTATTCAACATTTTGTTTTACAATACCCTTTTCAAAACAAATTATGAGCCAACATATTTTTTCATCTGGCATGTTTGTGGACCCTTAGACCCACATGACTGTTAGCTTCTTACTTCCTCTTCAATTCACTGGATAATAGATCTTAGTGCTGAAATGCTTCTTTCAATTAAACTTGCAGTAGATCTAAGGATTTGGATTGTGAGTTCCTTACAATGGGAGCAACACAGAAGAACAATATCATTGCTGGTGGCCCTGGATACCAGTCTTAAGGGGGAGAATTCCTCCTAACAAGTTTCAAATTGAATCTTCGTGTGAGTGGATTCAGCTCCTATGAGGGAGACAGAATCAGACATCAAAATTCAATAAAAGGAACTTCTGGGCCTTGTAGTTGTAAATCAGTAGTTGTAAAATCAGTAGTTGTAAAATATTTAACAAAAGCCAAATATTGAACTTGGCCTTGGAACTTTGTTCCTATTGTGACCTGTTGGAGGTGAAATGGAAACACCCAGTCTCATACGGATTCAGATGATGGAAAGTGGCCATGTAATCCAGCTCAGAGAGACTAACTACCTGTGGATTGGGGGCGTGTTTTCATTCCCAGAATATTTTATCATATTTAATTATTCTAAAGATTCTAATGCTAAACAGGTAAGATGTACAAAAGCCTCTGAATAAGGTTTATAGACCTATCTCTGCTAAAATGAAATAAACACACAGGTTTGGGCTTACTTTAGGCACACTTCTGTGCTAAACTTTATAGGCTTACAAATACAAATATTGTAAGAATGTTCTATTTCCAAGAAGCCCAATAGCTAGGGCTGCCAGATTTAGCAAATAAAAATATAGAATGTCTTCTGATAGAAGGAGTCAGTTTTTTGAGATCTGTTGCACAGCACGGTGACTATAGTTAATAATAGTGTATTGTATATTTCAAAATTGCTAAGAGAGATTTCAAATGCTTTCATCACACAAAAAATATATTTTTAATAGAAGTATGTCCCAAGTATTTAAGGTGATGAATATGTTATTTAGCTTGATTTCATCATTTCACTTTGCATATATATATCATAACATCATTTTTGCCCCATAAATATATACAATTAGAATTCTCAATTTATGATAAAATTTTAGAGAAAAATATTATAATAAAAAATACAGAACATCAGTCACATTTGAATTTCAGATAAATGATAAATAATTTTTTAGTATAAGTATGTCTCATGCAATGCTTAGAACATATTTACACTTAAAATATATTTGTTCTTTATCTGAAATTCATATTTAACTGGGCATCTTATATTTTATCTGATAACTCTACCAGCTCACCACCACAAACGGAGACCCCACTTAAATCTACAGATAAGAAACTAAATTTGAACTATTTGTTTGATGTCACCTGAAGACCAATGAGTGCTTAGACAGAAAGCAGTGGATCTGGCGTAGTGGAAAAACCTCAGTGATAATCTCGTTCCTGCCTAAAGTAGAAAAACATTGTTGTGTTGTGCTGTGCTTTTATTTTTGTTAAATTCCCTTGAATTAATAAAATGCAAAACCATAATACTTCACATTTTGTGATAGCCTGTGTGAAACAGGAAGAAAGTCACCTCTATGAGAGTTTATGTGCATTTTCCAACAAGACCACAGTGACAAGAGGCTAAGTATAGTTAACACAGGGAAAGAAGAGATTGTCAATGAGGTCCTTATGCTTAGAGATAGGCAAATTTTAAATGGGTTTATTTATTGTGTGGGGTTTGGGGTGTGGTGTGTCTGTTTAAATATGCGTTTGAGGGGTTTGCTCCTTATGATACGATAAATCTCAGAAAGGCACTTAATATTGCACAGATCTGAGCAAATTGTTTTTTAAAGCCAGTAATAAAAAAAAAAATTATAACTATTTTGGGATAAGGTAGAATATGTATATACCTTTTGATAAATAGCCACCTGTAAAGGGCACAGAACACCTCTGATTAAACAGCTGTTTAAATTAAGAAATTAATTTATGGTAAAAATACCAAGATGACTCAAGATCAAAGATTACCAGATACAATTCATTTATAAATGCATGGAATGTCTTTAAGGCTAAGGGAATTATTTGGCCATCTACTATATTTCTTGGGCATTCTGAGGTTTTTTCAGTATATGTAGAATCCCGTTATTTCCCATTCTGCATTAGGAAGTCAGAAATGGACACCAAAATAAAATCGAGATTTAACTTCTCTATTACACATATTAGTCTCCTCCTATTTAGCTAGAAATCATGTACACACAAGAACTTCACCAGAATTGTTTTTATGTCCCTGTATCTGGCAGTACCTGACTCACCACAGGTACTCAGTAAGTTGTGTTAAATGGGTTATTGGGAAAAGACTTAACATATTGTATACAGTACTAAAATGCATCAACTGCCTTCTACCCTGGGTTTTATCCGATCAGATTCTGAGTCTTTTTTAAAAATCTCTACAGTTGGAATCCACAAAAACTGAAGTCAAGCCTTAGCTCAGCTTTAGGCTCTAGCTCTAAGATCTCCCGAATTGCCATACTGGCTTTCTCTGCAGCCAGGAAGATTCCATTTGCATCTGTGAGAGGAGAGAAGCAGATAGTCTTGGGTCTGTTCAAGTATTCAAGGAGACTCACCCATGAGGAAGCTTACCTACTACTCTCTACTTTCCCAGCTCTTATTTCAAATACTGTTTTGTCAAAGAGACAAAAACATTCTCTTTTTTCTATACCATTGTGTGGAGACTAAAGTAACTCCATCTTAGATGCTAATCCATGTGGACTTCCAATTTATCCCAGTTCTAAGAATGCCTTTAAGATTTCCAGTTTATCTACTGTTCCTTGTGTAAGAGCACACACCTAACTGTAAACCCAGCCCTTAAGCAAATTCCAACACATTCCCTCTGACGCATTTGTTCCTTTTCCCTATAAGCCCTGGGTTGGGGGTAACAGTGTGGAGATCTACCTGTTTTGTGACCACGTAAGACCACACTTCGGTCCATAAGTTCCCCAATAAAACACACTTTACTGACAAACTGGATTTGTCCGACTCCTTTGCTTTCTTGGCTACTTCAGCATTCAGGAGCCACATTGCATATACAGCACCTTCCAAAACACATTCCAACTCCAAATAAAATGAAATATAAATTAAAATGAGTCTCTTCACCAATTCAGCGATTTAAAAAAAGGAAAAAAGAGAAGCCAAGATCACAGCTGTGACTGCTGGATGTGTCATTTGGCACACGACAGAAAAACACCAAAGAAGGAGAATATTGATGCCGTATTAAGAGACGAGGTTGAGGAGAGACTGCTGTGTATGTCACATTTAACCTGCTTGGCACCTGTGAAGTAAGTAATAGTATGCTCGTTTTACAAGAGAAGAAATTGACTTCTTCAGGGTCACATGATTAGGAAGCAGTGGTGTTATGATTTGAATCCAGATCTGATTAATTCCAAAGGCTCCTGCCCCACATACCAGGGGCAGATGGACCCAAGAGACACGTCAACCTGAAGCAATGTGGGGACCTTATTCGAAACTTTATTTAAACAAACAATTTTTTAAATACATTTATGAGACAACCAAAATATCTGAATGTTAACTGCATATTAAAGGATAGTAAGCTGTTTTGAAAGTGTTATAATGATATTTAATAAGGCTTCAAAAGAATCCTTATCATTTAGAAATACATAGTATATTTGAAGATGATACATGTCTTGTGGTAGCTGATTCAAAACAATGGAACACAAGTGAACGGGTGTATAGATTGTGAGGTCATTGTTGGAACTGAGCAATGAGTACAGGAAGTTCATCTTCCTATTTTTTCTAGATTTTTGTATGTTTAAAATTTTTATAGGAGTTCAAGACCAGCCTGAGCAAGAGCAAGACCCTATCTCTACAAAAATAGAAAAATTATCCAGGTGTGGTGGTGCATACTTGTAGTTCCAGCTACTAAGAAAGCTGAGGCGGGAGGATCACTTGAGCCCAGGGGTTTGAGGTTGCAGTGAGCTACGGTGATGCCACTGCACTCTTGCCTGGACGATAGAGCGAGACTCTGTCTCAAAAAAAATTTTTTTAATAATAAAAAGGTTTTTTCAAGTGCCATATGCAAACAGCTGAACAAAAAAAAAGAAGTCTAGGTCTGGATATGTGAACTAAAAATAGATGTCATATTCAAGAGAGATCAGATTGGTGAAAGCTACAACTCAGTGTAAAGGATTACATTCTAAAACTCAATCTATGCAAAAAACAAAAGCCCTACTGAGGTCAGCAGTAAAATAATATTTGATAAGTCCTATCTGGTGAGGAATAAATGAATAAATAAATAAATAGGAGCATGTAATAAGACCAGGAGTTCCCTGGAGAAGAAAGCAGCACATGGACCATGCAGAGACATGTACCCAACTAGAGCAGAGGGCTGAAACAGGGGACTTCAGTCTGGAAGGAATAGTTAGCAAAGAATGATAGAAGAATGATGAGAGTCTGCAACCAGGGAAAAGGTAGTGGAATGAAGACGAGGAGATGAATTTTAGAGATGACTCATGAGAACAGTTGAGAGTACCTTATGATATTGAGATGAGGAAGAAAAGAGATCCAAAGATGACTCAATTTAATTCACCAGATATTTACTGAGGATTGTGTACCTCCATGGTCTCAAAGCCCTGGCAGTTTAACTGG
Source organism: Lepilemur ruficaudatus (assembly GCA_963574885.1). Taxonomy (NCBI): domain Eukaryota; kingdom Metazoa; phylum Chordata; class Mammalia; order Primates; family Lepilemuridae; genus Lepilemur; species Lepilemur ruficaudatus. Next base: position 20,944 of record CAUYRT010070840.1, read on the forward strand.
GCAGAGAGATAATTAAAACAATTAACTATTATATATGCAAGTGTTTCATAACAGAAATCAGCATGAAAGTTGTAGGGGAACACAGACAAAGAAACAACTGAATAGATGTGACAGTCACTGAGTTGGGGAAAACACTGAAGGAGCAGCAGTTTGGAAGGGACGTGTGGAATGTGAGGTGCTCATGGGACATCCAGTTGAATAGTTTCCATAGGAAGTTAGACATAGTGGTGTACAGCACATGTCAGCATGCAGGCAACAATTCCCAAAATAAATGGATTAGTTAAGTTTGTGGGAAGACAGTGAAAAAGATTGCCATCTTTATATGCTATTTTGGTCTTATAAATACAATATTTTATTTTATCAGTGTCTTCATCAAGTTTAAATTTTTATTTATTTAAATTTTTCCTGAGTGCTAAGTAAAGAATATTCCAATTTAATGCTACTATAAAGGTTTCCTGAAATCCTCTGAACCTAATGTCAAATCCCCTGATGTAGCACCTAAGTGCCTCATTTAAGGTAGATTAAAGCAATTTATTTGTATGTACTTGCCTCACTGAGCTTATCAGTACAGATATAAAATAGCATAGCGATAATGGCTACCTTCAGTAAGAAAAAAATGTTATTTCAAAGATGGAAATGTAATAAATCTTTGTTCTAAGGGCTATGTAATGAGAGAAGGGAGATGCAGCCCTGTCGATATAACTGAGTGGAAGTAACTTTTCCAAATGAAAACAAATCATATTTCTCTTTTGAAATTTCTGTACCTAATTTTTCAATGCCCTATTTTAGAATTTATAGTTTTCTTAAAAACTCTGAGGAACTGAGAAACTTTCTCTAACGTCCATTTATCAATTGGTCCGAATACACGCAATACGGCGATGACTCAGAAGTGTTTACGACATTTGCTTTGTATGGTTAAACTGTAAAACACAGTTTTCACCATCAATTGGCATCAAGAGCTCAGTAAGTAAAACATGCCATATGGCATTAAGTTCATACAGCGGAAACAGACCAACACCGTCTGCTGTTTGGTCTCCATTTGCAGTCATTTTGAGGGGTTGAGAAAGAAATCCAATAATACCACATATAACATTTAAAGGTGGCTACAAGTTATCATTGAACATTTGCATAGTAACTTCTTAAATCTATTAAAAAATATACTTAAGAAGAACGATTTTCATCTTCTACACATTCTATATGGCTTTACAGTGAGACAGGAAGGTTAACATTCTCAGAACTAACCTTACTAACTTGAAAAACGAACTAAAGCTGAGTGATGGTATAGATGAGAAGTGTTCTTTACCACCTCACAAAGGTATGAATGGAAGACCATCTCAAGATCCCCATTCCATGGAATATGTGTTTTTATTTTTATCTAAGCGATGTGCATGGTGCAGTACATGACTAAACATAATCCAATTTGATTTGTATTGCAGTGGCTCTCCAAAGAACAAATCTGTAAAATTACAACGTGTGAAAGCTTAACACAGTGATATAAAATGGCAGTGGCACGGTTCATATCTTAAACTGACAGACTGATGGTGATTATTGCAAGGACAATGCCCTGCATATGTCAAACGATTTGCAAATAATTTATGTCACCTTCCCCTCCATTATTGTTTTTGCAGAGGACATAAACTGTGTCACCAATATTAAACTGTCTGCAAAAAGAGCCGAGCTCAGCTTTCTCCTCTCTGAGATCGCAGAGCCATCTGCACCCAGACAAACATGCATATGGCCATCATTTGTCCAACATCTTACACAGTGTGAAGGTTTTTTACTTGAAATGCCAACCTGGGTGGCAGATGATGTATGTGTTTCCTCAGTCCCGTGATTACCAGGCCCGCGCCGCTGTGCTGCGCTCTCACCTCATCAGTTCCACAAGCCGCGCCGCAAGGTGTGTGAAGCATTTGCAGCAATATGGCTTCTGACACGCAGGGAGGTGGAGGCGTTCCGGTGTGAATATCTGACTCCAGATTTTGTTCCAATCAGGGTCAAAGTCTGACCCGCAGAAATTAGTGTGGGTAGAGATTTAGGACTCAAAAACAGCAATTTGAAAACTGGAATGAATGTATTTTGATAAAGGGGAAAGCAGAGAGCACCCTTGCTGTCCCTGGTTGACTGCTGTGCCAAATGCCTTAGAAATGACCTGCGGTTTGTTCCTTTGGAAGAGAATGTAGCGTAAGGCATATTTGCTGTCACTAGTAGTAAACAGAAAAGGTTACACCTGCAACTAGCAGGTGTAAATAGTTTAAGGGATTTGCCTTTATTACAGACCAAGGAATTGTCATCCTTGTAAAATGACATGACAAGGCAGCTCTCCTCCAAATCTAAAGTTTTGGGAACACTTACATCAGATTTTCTTTTATGTACATGTATGCACATGCATGTGCACATATGTGTGTACACATATACATAAAAGATAAGGGTGAGGTCTTAAAATATACTTTCTAAACTTGTGAGGTAGTGTTAGATAGGGAGTCGCAGTACCACCGAACAGAGAGACAGAGTCACTGAGGCTGCAATCAACAGGAGGAGTTTATTACCAACTAACTCGAGTTAGGGTCCGTGCCCCAGAGCGCCAACATGCAGTGGCTTCTTCTCTGGGCAGAGGGACCCCTGGCAGCGTGGGAAGGGGGGCTTTATAGGGACAGTTCATGCGGCAATGAGCTGTCCACGCGTTGATTATGTATTCACTTAGCATAGTGATTGGTCTGCCCTCTCTGATCATGCACTTAAGATCAGTTGTGACTGGCTGGTTACATTGCATACTATTCTTTCTCTAATTGGTCCTAGAGAGGTTTCTGCAAGCAAGCCGTTATCTCAGAAGCAAAAGTAG
>CAUYRT010070841.1:0-59976 GCA_963574885.1 Lepilemur ruficaudatus
CAAATTTTGGAGTCTGTTCTAACTGTGAAAGGAAACTGATGGAGGCTTTAAGCATACAAGTAATAAGATTTAAATTATATGACTAACTCCGGGAGGCCGAGGTGGGCGGATGGCTCAAGGTCAGGAGTTCGAAACCAGTCTAAGCAAGAGTGAGACCCCATCTCTACTAAAAATAGAAATTAATTGGCCAACTAAAAATAAATATATAAAAAAAAAATTAGCCGGGCATGGTGGCACATGCCTGTAGTCCCAGCTACTCGGGAGGCTGAGGCAGAAGGATCGCTTGAGCCCAGGAGTTTGAGGTTGCTGTGAGCTAGGCTGACGCCACGGCACTCTAGCCCGGGCAACACAGTGAGACTCTGTCTCAAAATAAATAAATAAATTATATGACTAAAAGATAATATATACATATATGGTTTTGATATATGTTTTAAGAGATATTGATTGCTTTGCAATGAAGTGATTTCAGTGAGTCAGAAAAGGAAGCCTAGAGAAATGGTGAGTCATGTAGGATGTATTTACAGTATCATTGATAAGACTGGGTGTGAGTTAGGGAAATAGAGAAATCAGAGATTATCCATTGATTATGACTCAAGAAAGTGCATGTCTGTCATTCCATTTCCTAACATGGGAAAGACTAATGCAGGGAGAGGTTTGTATTGCGTAGAGTTTTCATCCAGGAATTTATTTCCAGTGACTTTCAAGAAGCTTACATTTTTCTGAATCCAGAATCCTAGCAAGACTAGGAAAGGTTAACATTAAGGTAGAAATTTCTGAGAAACACCAGACAAACACCTAGGAGAGAATTTGCCACATTCTTTTCATGCAGTCTTGCTTGTTTTAAGTGTATGTTCATGACTGTCTTCTGCCAAGGGTGAGTCATTCCTGCTAATAAAATAAATATTAATAAGTTTAGATATTAATAGCATACTGTATGCAAATCTTATAAGTGTGTTTCAAGGAGTGAAATGTTTTGGAAGTAAAATAATACTTGTAAGTTTGCTAGGAGATCTAAACCTTTATATTTTAAAACTAGCCAGTGATGTTTGCTATTGTTTTCCAGTTTTCTAATATTGAGTATAGGATAAAATTCTTTGTAAATACTATTAAATTATATTTTCAAACTAGTAGGCATTTCACTATCTATATTAATGAGTATAAAATATGAAGAATCTTTGAAGTAATTTATGAATAAACCATGGTTTAGAGAATTCCTGTTTCTCTTTCCCAAATCCCAAGGATTAATATCTGATAGGAATGTGGGAACACACACAGGTATTTGAAGTAATTCCTACTGACTCTTTTCTCTTGCCTCTAGGTGTTTTTTTCTCCCATTTGCACAAGCAGCACTCAACTGTAGATTTTTCCATCACCACTGCCCTCACTTCTCATCCACAGCTGCTTTTCTGTTTGCCTGTAGTTAGAGGGTTTTCTATGATCACTAACACTGATCTCTTTTCACAAGATACTACAACTTTTTACAAAAGTAAGGGGAAAAAAATAACTTCATTGTCTCCCAGGGATGCATTTGCTTACAGCATGTCTAGAAATTTCTCAGCTATTAAACTGCTTTAGAGGCCTCTTGAGTTGCCAAGATGGCATTGTTTTGTGCTATATAATCAACTTGCTTTCTGTTCCTGTTTCAGATTGGCTGTCACAGAACTGGGATTTTGCTGTAAGAACAAAGGTGTTCATTTATTTTCTCTCTGGTGGTCACAACGGTCTCTTATATGAATAAGCGCTTCTTCATAGGGGAACTGCTGCTGTGTAGACATGTTCTGAAATGCAGATCTCATAGTTCTCTGTTGTTTGGGACCTTACTCTGGATCTCTCACTTTTGTTTATGTTGGGGAAATGATGGGCAAAGTTTTTGTAATGAGGCCAAATGAGCTAAACATAAGAATTTGCAAGTCATTTTTCATTGAAACTGAAACTATTATGAACTCTTGGGGGAAAAACCCACTGACAATTCTTAGATAACTCTAACCACGTATTGAACGGAAGCATGCCAATGACAAAGTTGGTACTCCTTTTTAGCCAATAAAATATTAAATAACAGCACAAACAGGTATTCAGATAATTGTGTGTTAGAGTGCAAAAAATATGTTTATGTATATTATCTCATTTCATTCTTAAGGGAGGACTAATTCCCCGGTTGTAGTATTATAATTCCCAATTTTCAGGTGTTGAAACAGAAGCTCAGAGAGTTGAAATCAGTTGTTCAACATCATACAACAGATTAAGCAGTGACGGGTGCGGGGAGCGGGCTTTGTGGCTAGCGAGTGCACCGGAGCAGGCTTCGGGGAGTTCAAAGAAGAGACAGACGGGCAGCAGCGGGCAGATGAGACAGGTTCTTTATCGTCGGGAGTGGGCGGATGCAGCCGCGGTGAGAGTATGGCCAAAAACATGGTGAGCACTTATGTATGGCTCAGAACAACAGTGGCAACATGCCATGGGAACGCGTGATCACATGGGTTCACATAGGCGATAACACCTTCGTTACGTGAGTGTGCTTACTCAAGCCTCCCCGGAAGGCCGGCGGAAGACACGCTGGCTATTACTTTAGTTTTGCCTAAGAAACCTATTACCTATACCAATGCAGTTCCCTTACACGGGGCTCTGGTTAACTTATTTAATGCACTCTAACATTTAATGACTTGACTGTAAGTATCGTCATTTAATAGCACCACGCTAAGCACTAGAAATGTAGAGATAAATAAGATGGAATCTCTAATCTCATGTAATCTTAGCTGCTATTTTTCATGTTCTTATGTCACATTTTTTGCTTGGGTTGAGTACTAATGATCAGACCATATGACTTGAAGAAACACCAGTTGAATCCAACAACAGATGCTATAATACTCTCGCTTCTCTGGACCATAGTATGTTGTGCTCAAGGGCGTCTGGGACTGTGGAGGTCAGCCTGATGCATATGAGGAATGCATCACACTGGTACAACACCTGATGATGGTCGTCATCTGGAGACCGACAGAATGATCATCATTCTGTTAAAAGAAGTGTGTCAGGTCACAAGTCTTAATTATCTTTCCTCCACGTCCCAAGTATTTTCTATCAGAACTGTTTTATGATTAATGGATTGACTGATTTGGACAGTTTTCTCACTTAATCTTTTTGATGTATATGTGAGTGTAGACTGTTTGAAATTGCATCCTAAATCAGAATGAAAGCTATGAAGCTTTAATGAGCCTCCTGGCCTAATGTTGTTCATTACTGCCATAAATGTTGGTTGTTTTTATGGGGTACTCTCTTTAAATATAAAATTAACTGACACCTGTCTGTGAATCATCCTCTGATTTATATCCTAGGGGAAAGGGATTTTCTGTAATACATGAATATCTAAGACTTCACGATGAGTATATATGGTAGATGCCTGATGGATTCAGGTAAAACCAACTGAATTACTTCATTAGAATGAAAATATCACAGTGTTTTACATTAGTTGCTTTTATTTTTGTCAGTAATATAAACATTTGAAAAGTGAAAATATGACTAAATAAATAAGAACTGCTTGTGAATAGCTTTGTGTGTGTACTATAAATTGTCCTTTCTGGGTTTTTGTTGCATTAATGAGTTCTATGTGTACAACTATGGTTGCAAATTAAAGTGTAGATTCTTTAACCTGTTCATGAGATTTCTCATTTTTGTTTTTTTCAATATCATTCTGCCTGTAGGAAGCCCAAAGTAAGTACATCTTAATTATATTATTTAGAAGTAGCTAAATAAGAGTGGATAAGTAAAGGTGCTAATGGTTCTTTTTGGAACAATTTCTGAGTGCTTGGAATATGTATAGATCTCCATATGACATAAAATAATAAATAGGTTACATACAACAAAAGGAAAATTTTAATATTAGTGTTAACATTAGTATTTGGGGTATTTTGTGTCTATACTGGGAAAGTTAGTCATCTAATAGAAATATGTCCTTTTCAACACTGAAATACAGACTAAAAATCCCACTTGAGACCATTTCATGAAATAGTGATCTTTTTTATGTGAGGTTGGAAGCTGCACATTTAATGTTTTAGACACAAAATTTACTCTTGGTGTAGGGTCCATTTATTCTCAGTATAAACTGAAGAGATAAATTGGGGATGCTACAGTGTTTCCAATAATTGCTATTATAAAAAATCACTATCACTGTCGCTACAATGTATTCCTTATCTATGGTAGTCTTTTTTCCATCTATCTTGTATTTATCTCTTACATTTCTACTGTAATTATAAATCTTCCTCAAAAAACAAATAATTTTTTTATAAAATGAGGTAAATAAAGCATAACTCAGATTCCTGTAGATTCATCTCAATGATTAGATTTTGGATGATCAAATACAGATATTGTGAGAATTAAAAAAAGAAGAAGAAGAAGAAGAAGAAGAATTTGGGTATGTGGGATGACTGTGTTCTCATTGTTTTAAGTAATTAGCTGTGTGACTTGGGCAGAATACATGCATGGATCTCATTTTCATCATGGTTTTGTGTATAAAAATTCTTTCTAGTTTTAAAAGTCTGTCATTCTTTAACTCCTGAAATCTCAATCTTCTTGTGTCTCCATTTCCATAGAAATAAACTATAAGTAGAGTCCTGTATTGTTCAGGAAATAATAGATGGCACTCTCAACAAAGATGATGGAACAACCTCAAGGGACTGCTTAAAAACATGTGAGCAAAGAAAAGCAAGAGAAAGTGAGAATGTCTTGTGCAGCTAAGACCAATTTGAAGTCATTACAGTGCTTAGGCTTGACTAAAGATGAATGACTTAAAGAGAAGGAGTGCTTACCACATCCTGGAAGAATGAAAGTTATAGAAGAGGGCTGTCCAACAGGAGTTAGGGTTGCAAACACTGCTAACTGAGGACAAGCAGCGATAGAGTTGGGGGAATATATCCTGACCTCTCTTTCCTTCTGCTCTGAAATCTCCTGCTAGGGCTTCCCATTGCCTAAACTTAAGAGGGAATTAGAAGGAAAGGGATTCAAGTTGATGCATACAGGTGAATTTTCTGGGGCATGGAGAAGGGTGGGGATAGGTGGACAATGGACCTGGAGTAACATATGAAGAACATCCATCTCAGAGTTATCCTATTAAAAGATGGAGGGAAAGTTGGATACAGTGATGGTTAAATTCCATTTTCTGGCAAATCCTCCTCTTCTGGATGTCAGCAGCCAAGTCCACCATGACTATGACATCTGGAAGCTTTAGGAGGAACCTCATAAGTGGCTAGGAGGGGCTGTTTTTACAGAACAGAGAGGGTGGTTAGATGGAGGGGGATCAGAAATAATTTACTAAAGTAAATTTTCCCATAATTATTCCTTCTGTATATAATCCATCGCTTCTCACTTTGTAAGAACAAGTGCCTTAAAGATTGCTATTATAACTAAAATATTTGATTATCCCTGTGTTCTCCTTTTATAATGAAGTGGATGTAAAATGATCAGAGCAGGATAATTTTGTAATAAAGAAAAATTCCATGGGGCATACTTTCCCATCTGTAATTATTTTACAAATGTCTATTTTGCATGAAAAACAACACAGTTTTAAGGCATGCAAAGCTATGTTAATGACCAGCTATATTTCCATAAAAACAGATGCCATGAAAGCATAGTAAGGAAGTAAAACTAAATTGAGTTTACAATGAACGCTGAAGCTGGACTGTCTGCTTTTGAAACAAATGAGCAGACTGTGTAAAATAAATGAATAAATATGCACATAGTTAACCATAGCTTATACCATACCGCTATTTTGCTAGAGATTTCTTTATTTCTTTGTGTTTAAATTTGCTGGCTTAACTAGAAAATGCTGTTATTTTAAATATAGACGTCTCAGAAGATCTTTGATGATGGGGCTTTCAATATACTCGAAATTGAGTGCACATTGTGATGTTTGTTGAGTTGCAACAAGATGCCTTAACTGTTAATTTTGGGAGAAGCAATATGTGGTTCCAAATCAAGTGGGTGAGCAAAATATAGATTGGAAGAAATTGATTACCTCTGGCTTTTCTTTATTTCTCAGGCAACAATATTCATTGCTTTGCTGCTGTACTTACTCTAGCTAAAATTCATCTGATCTCTAAAAAAAAACTTGCCTTTATGTTGTGAAATAGGCAGTCATTAAAATTTGGTTAACCCTCTTCTGAACCAGTATGATTAGAAAGCATTTCAAGTAGGATTCAATGTGGTATAGGAATTCTACTGAAGTGCAGAGAATTTCATAAAGAACACTGAGATCTCACTTTGTAATGTATCTTGCAGGAACCCAGACAAGAGATCATCGTGGCTTTCATCTGAGGAACTACAATGATAGTGCACATTGATAAGATCCTAGAGGCGTTAGAATTCTTACCTCCATAACATCCTTTTATGACCATTATTTCATTTTACACTTGTAGGATAAATTGGGCAAAGGTATTTCACCTATTTGAAGATCTATGAAAGTGAGATAGACTTATTCTTATGAAGTAAGATAGATTTGCTCTAGCTCCATGATTTTTAACTTACCTGATTCTAGGCACTCGTTTATCCACTTACATGTTTTTATATTTAACCCTTTCAGCAGCCCTATGAATTTCATGCTGATATAATACTTTATATGTGAAGAAAATGAGGCTCAAAGAGGGAAGACCACTTCCCCAGTCACTAAGCCTGAGCCTCTATTCACACATGGGCCTGTATCTCTGAGCCTGGGACCTTTTTATTGTTCTTCAGTGTCACAGAGGATATTACTTATAGTAACAAAAATACCTTTACGGTGATACCAGAATAAAACTACAAACCATGGATATTAAGAGTAATATTACATTATGTATACACGTATTTATTTTATATTTTCTCTATATTCTTCATATTTTATGGTTTTCTCTCTCATGCCAATTTTGGGCTACTGAAAGTTTAAAACTTTCCAGAAATAGCAACCTAACTATCCATCTCTGCATTAAATGAAATAAAATGAATCACTGTATTTTACCTGGTTTCATGTGTTTGGAATTAGGAAAAAAACCTAAGAAATATGGTTTTAAAAACATTGTCCAAAAGGATTACTTCTGAATTTTAACACAGTAACCAATTGTTAGCTACTATTGTTAGTATGTTTATTTTTCTGTGCTAACCAATTGTAGAGAGCTGAAAATTAGGATAACCTGTTTATGGTATCTCAATATTATATATTCCTATTATAACACAGTCTTTAGTCACCTCATATCTTAAACACATTTCCATATTTAAAAGTAGTTATTCTAACTGTTAAAGAAAGGTAAATCTTTTTCCTTGACCCAAATATTAATGCAGAGCTCTGGCAAGTCATTAAGGAGCTATATTTTATTGACTTATTGGAGTTACATTTGTTAGCCTTTCATGTATATGAAGAGTAAGAATTACTGGTAATAAAATTTTCAAGAAAAAAATATTATTTGCAAACCCTTGTTTTAGACATCAAAAGAGACTGCACAAACTACATATTGTAACTAAATAATTTGTGCATATGAAGTAAATTATCTTTGATACATGTGATTTTCAATGTGTTAGTTGTTGAATTAATGCATGGAATTCATTATTATGCTATAAAGATGCTTAAAAAGAAACTTTTAATCAATCTATCCCAATAGTTAAGATTGGATACCTTTGTTTCAAGTTGTTTTCCTCTTCCTCTTGATCACAGAGCTAGAGCATATTTCCCTGCCATCATTATTTATGTGTGTCCATGGACTTTGAGCAAAAGTGATGTACTTGTCTTTTTGGACTAGCTCATAAAACTCATCTCTAAAATAATGCTTCCCCCTTTGTTGAATGAGCAAAAGGGACTTCAAGAACCTAGACAAGGATAATACCATAAGACAGAGAAGCTTGAGTCTCTGAATCACTGGGTGAGGAAAGCTGCCAATTTAATAAATTGAATTGTTAAGAGTTTAAAATAAAAGTGGAGTGAATGTTACAGAAATACAGTTACCCTGCCTACTAAACTCCCAATGTTTCAATTAACCGGATCCAAGATATGCTTACCTATATAAATGTATTGATGCATCTTTATTCTCTAATTGTGCTGCATGAATATATGTTTGTAATTTAGAAGTCAGTGTTGAGTCCTTTTGACATTATTCCATGTGGTTATGTGACAACATCTTCATGCTTAATAGTAATGAATGAAGATGTTTACAATCATTAGATATAGCCTACCTTGTTCTTAAATTTTCATCTACTTATTCAAATGACAGAATACTAGCTCCAGTTCTTGCCACAAAAAGTGCAATTTCTTTAAAATCAGGAGGTATCACATTACCAGACATAAAACTATACTACAAGGATATAGTAACCAAAACAGTATATTATTGGTACAAAAATAGAGACATAGATCAATGGAACAGAATAGAGAACCCTGATATAAAGCCATCTACCTGCAGCCAACTGATCTTCAACAAAGCAGGCAACACATGCTAGGGAAATGAAAATCTATTCAATGAATGGTGCTGGGAAAACTGGACAGGCACATGCAGGAGAACGAAACAGGGCCCCTATCTCTCACCATTCACAAAAATTAATTCAAAATGGATAGAAGACTTAAATATATGACATGAAACCATAAGAATTCTAGAGGAAAATGTAGAAAACACTCTTCTAGATATTTGCCTAGGCAAAGAATTTATGGCTAAGACCCCAATGGGCAATCACAGCAGCAACAAAAATAGATAAATGGGACTTGATTAAACTAAAAGGCTCCTGCACAGCTAAGGAAATAATCAACATAGCAAATAGACAATCTACAGAATGGGAGAAAATATGCACAAGCCATACATCCAATGAAGGGCAAATAACCAGAATCTACAAAGAGAAAAACAAACACCACATGTACTCACTAATAATAGGAAGCTAAACAATGGGCCTACAGGGACATAAAGAGATGTGAAGGACATTGAAAACCAAGAACAGGTGAGGATGAGAGGGGTATGAGGGGTAAAAACCTAACTATCAAACACTAATGAACACTATTATGATGACAAGCACACCGAAAGCCCTGACTTAAGCATTATACAAGATATCACGTAACACAAACATTTACACCCCCTTAATATTTTGAAATAAAAAAGACAAAAATAAAAATCAAACCAAAAAACCCTTCTAGTTAAAGAAATCAAATAAAATATGCTTGTTTTCTATACTGATCTCATATTTTCTTAATTGATTTATTATTTTTAAATTGACATATAAAATTGTACATATTTATCATGTAGACCATAATGTTTTGAAATATATATGCTAATACATTGTGGAATGGTTAAATCTTGATAATTCATAACTGTATTATCTCATGGTATGTATGCACAATGGAATACCACCCACTGAGCCATAAAAAGAAGGATATCTTGTCATTTTTAACAACATGGATGAACCTGGAAGACATTATCTTAAGCAAAATAAACCGGGCACAGAAAGACAAATACTGCAACATCTCACTTATATATGGAATCCACAAAAATTGATTTTATATATTTTGATGTCTTCCATCTGGCCTTTCCAATTGAAAAAGGTTTGAATGCATTAATGACAGTTTTCTCTTAATGCAATAACAATACCAAACTTCAGCTAAAAACTTCTTAGGGACTTGAATTATCTTTCCTCTTTAAAATAGCTGAAACTAAGCCCTGGGTTCTGTGTTTATTGACAGAAGCCTAAGAATTTCAAACATATTCAAAATGCTCTGAGCTCTTTAAAATCTTCAGATAGAAGGTTAAATCCAACAATAATTCATTGTGATAATCCTCACTTTCATGGCACATAATAATTACCAAATGTTATAGAAGCATCTGTTTTCCTCCTTTTCCAATTATGCTATCCTAGGTGGTCTGTTAGATGCATATATTCTGGGAAAATCTTCAAATACAGAGAAAAGTTACCCCACTTTGTGCTGCAGGCACACTGCGATAGGGTAAACTTCTGGCATGTTTGGTGTCCCTTCTTCTCCCGGATCATGCTGACTTCATCATGTAGAAGTGCAGTACAGTCTTCAGTGAGTACCAGCTTTTGCATTTGTGGTATGTCATCGCTAAACTCCATTTACTGAGGCATGACTACAAGACAAAGCGCATTTTATTGAGCATTAATTGTGGTAAATTAAATCACTGTTAGTCTCCAAGAGATCATGACATAGATTTCAGATTTTCCATGTTATGCATTTGGAATATTTGGCTGGGAGTGAAGAACCAAGTCCTCACATATTACAGATGTGATTCATAAGAACACCTGGAGTTCAATGAGTGCTAAATTTGGACTGTGGTGGGCCTAGCCAAAATGTGAACTCACAGGGACTGGAAGTAGGGTAAGCAGTGGTGATGCCTAAACACATCTGAAGTGGGATCCAAGAAATCAGCTTTTTGAATAGTAACTAACATGGGCAATATAGAACTCTGAAGAGTGATTGTAAATGTCAGTTTGAGGACAAGAGCCAGGATAACTGCATCCAAATTATTTGGAAAGCTTCTTAATAAAGATCCCTTGTGCTTAGTCCAAGATATTTTTATTCACTCTGAATGGAACACAGAGATAGAATCTTCATTTTAATAAAGATGTAATGACTGGCCTAGAGAGCTGAGAGGCATGTTTGCTGAACACGCCATCCATATAAAAGCATAGAACTTTGATTGGCAAGGATAGACCTTAACCACTTATATTGCCAAAGGGATAAAGTTTATTTGTTTACAAGCAAAATACAATTCATTACAAAGGTAGGGGTGGAGTACATAGTCTACTTGATTTCACTTCATATCCATGTGCTTAAGAAAACAGCTTTGTAAATACCATAAAAGTCAATAAATGTTATAATTCTATGTTAGATTCATTACATGCCCATATAAATGCTCCCAACTCTTTTACTTTTAGCTTTAATAACAATTAGATAAAACACTATTCTCTGTTTTATGGTTTAAATTATTTAAATGTTAACAAACTGATGATACAAAAAAAAATTGGGAGGATTTTGTTCACTTCTCTTTTAATGGGTGATATGAATCTGACACATCATGACATTTTTTGGTCTCATTGATTCTCTCTTTAAAGATTTCTCTGTTGTCCTAATTCCTAAGCTCTATTGCTTTCTACCTGCAATGACAGTTAGTTTCAGAAATGGAAAGCTTTCCCTTCAATATAAACGTTGCATTAACAGCTGAGTTGTTTTCTTAAATTTTCATACTCATGGGAGAAGTTTTTGAAATTATTTAAAACTTTCTGCTCTGTTTCCTATCTCACCACTTAACCTTCCTTATTTTCTGCTTTATTTTCTTCCTCTTTCATTTTTTCCTTCCCCTTCCATTCTCATTTTTCCTTTTCTTCCTCTTCCTGCTTTCCCCCTGCTTGCTACTTACCGCAGATAACAAATTTGCCTTAAACTTTACATGCAAAGATGAAAGAAGATATCCCCTAACTCTCTTATTCTCGAGTGAGAAAGAAAAATTAATTGCATAAATATTAATGAAGCAGTTTATAATAAATATATAGTAGAAGAGCTAGTTTAAATCTAAACTGAAGTTAGTATATGGCTGTGCTTCTGAAATAAATATTTATTTTAGGGACAAAGAAGCCTCCTGAGAAATAGCTTATTCCTGGAACAATGGAAGCACGTTTGATAACATTGACCAAGTGCACAAAACTTAGGCTCAAGAGGCTAGTTATTCTAAATACTACTGGGTATTTGTCATCATGTCGTCCATAATAATGAGGTTTCAGACTATATTTAAGATCTAACTTTACAAAGGCATATGCCTCACAGAGCTGACTTAGGCAGTTGGGCAACAGTGTAGATAATATGATGAGGCAGAAGACAGATAATCTTTAGATACTTGCAGAGTGTCTCAACCTCATGTTTAGGGAGGATGGGCACATTTGATGAGAACTTAGAGCATTAAATGTATTAAACATATAATGTGAAAAAGTGGTAGAGTCTTTCCATCTCCATGTCTTAAATTATTACCCCTATGCTTTACATTGTTCAAGAATTCTTAGAATAGGTATGCACAGTGAGGTGGGAACCAGCAGGAAACCTTAGACATTATTACAGAAATGTGAACTACGTTGTCATTATAGGTCTTAAGGATATGATTGGTTATGGGAAGACAATTAGAAAAATCCAAGTGGCCATCAGAAGTGCATACATGTATTATTAGGCATCATTGTGTTAGCAACATTTTTATTCCTATGTAGTTCCACAGAATTGGAACTCACCGATCACTGCCCCTCTTTAACAGAGGACCTCTGTCTGTAGTGGTTTTGTTTTTTATTTGCTTGTTTGTTTGTCTTTTGACTCACATTAGGATAAGGTCAAAGCCCAGAATGAGAATATTGTCTCCAAGTTGATCACTGCCTCAAGTTTGATGAAGTGTCCTGATGCTAAAAATTAACTTGCATATAGTACACACTTCTGGGACTATGGCTATGATACAGCACAAAGCAAGGACCAATGAAGTCCAAGTGGAGTATGTTTAACAGAGCATTACAGAGTGAGAATCAATGTTAGAATCTATGCAGAATATTGACATTGTTCAGTGATATTCTATGATAAATTTCATTAAAATGAAGGAAAATTTTCTCACATAGGTGTTACTGGGCAATGAATAAATACAACCAACTTCTGGGAGATGCATAGACCGAGGACTTTGCATATCATTGTAAACCAACTAGCTCAAGAAATTGAGGATGAAATGCTAGATATAACCTAATCATAAATGTAAAGTACATTCCCATACTGGAATATTCAGAAGATTTTCCAGGACAGTATGTAGTTTCCTAAGAGTTATTCACAGAATGATTTCTATAGAGTGTCGTAATTCCAGAATAGCTCATCGGAAATGAGCCAATCTGTGTTTTAGTAGCATATTGGCTGCCATCTATCAAACCCTTTGAATTTCATGGGTAGAAATTTCATTGCATGGCTTAGTGCTGCTGAGAAATCCAGGTTATCATCTAGCAGGATGATATACAGGAATGGAAGATGCATGCATTCCTTCTCCTCACTCCAGTTGAAACCTGGAAATTAGAACCCCCTAGTACAAACAAATATGTAGCAGAGTGTTGGGGTACCTCTAGTGAATGCTCCCAAAAGATTGAACATCTGTATTGTTGGTTGTTGATACGTGAGAATGCTGGGTTCTGAGATTTAATTATTCCTTCCTTATCTATATTTCATTGCGTATACCTGGACATTATTACTCATATGCAAGAGGAAGAAACTGTCACTGTGATTTCCAGTCTTGACCCTGTAGTGCCTGTGGGCACTATTTTTTTCTGATACAAGAAGCAGAGTCAATTGTAAGTTTTCATAACAAGATCGTGGCCCTGAGTTAATATTCAAGGAACAGACATTGGTCTTGTGTTTGACAAACACACTACCCATTGACTAGGTGAGAGAAACCCTGCAGGCTACATATATCATGATTCCAGTTTCAAGTTAATGATCTAACCAAAGTATGCAGCTTAGGGAACTGGAAGCAAGAAGCAAAAATCAAACGTGTAGCAATGGGAATATAAATACCAGGGAAAGGCAGCTATTAGAATATCCTCAGGGAATGGTATGAAAGAAAGGGTGGTATTTACAAGATCTCCTTTTGAAGAGTTTGGAGGATGTTTGATAATGAATGCTCCACCAAAAAGAAAAAAGCACAAGATTTTGATGTTTAAAGTAGAAAACCCAGTTTCATCATAAGTTTGAAAAGGGAAACATAAGAAACCATCTCTCCCATCCTAATGATAAACAAAAGACTGATAAACTATAGCATCTATTTTTTTTTTAAAAGAGCTAAGTCCACAAGTATTTCTAAATAGACTAAACTCCAGAAAGTGACAAAACTGTCATAAAAAGACAGGGCTTAAAAGGAAGAACAGAATTCAAAAAGAAGTTCCTCCCTTAAGTCAGATGTGGGAACGATGACGGGGAGTGGAAACCAGCTAACATCTAATAAACCTTTAATATTCTCCTGTGTGCTAGTGCACACAGTGGGCATCAGAGGAGCTGCCCTGACAGAAGCGGTCTGCAGTCAGTCAACAACATCTTACTCACGGGCCCCTATATAATTCAGACAAAAGTAGGCCAAAAGGGGAACAGAAAAGGAGAGCTGAGAAAGATCCCCATGAGGCATGTGGGGCCTAATCCACGTGCAAGTTCCCCCTTCTCCCCAAGGCAAGGGACGGAGTAAAGGAGATAAGAAAAACCCATAAGATGCACCCCAGGTTCTTTCCATCCCAGAGTCTTCCTGGTAAGGAGAGGGCAAAAGAGCTGGGGGAAAACCCTTCCCCCAGACACTCTGGAATTTCAACTACCAAAGACTGAAGGCAGGACAGGAAAGCTCAGATAAACTACTGCAAAGCCATTCTGAAATGCCAGAGAGAATGGGGGCTGCAGAGTTGTGGGAAAGGTAGCAGCTTGAAAGAAAACTGTGGCGGTACTTAGCCAGAGAGTGAAGGGTACGTCCCACAACCTAAAAACGTGGAGTGATACTACTCATCTGTGAAGCACAGGAAGATTTCTGGAATGGAATTTCTGGAATGCTCAGATTTCAGATTCCTCTAAAGGGAAAATATTGATCCAGTCTACAAACAATATAAAGCTAGTGGTGAAGTTAGTCAAATTATAGCTGCACAGAGACATTAGGGAGATTGATTCAGTAACAAATTAAATAGCCTGGCAAAAAAAGAGAGGGGCCACTTTCCAGAGGTAAATGTTATTTACTTCAGTATCTACTGTTCCTTTATCTAATACCCAGGCATATAATTGAAGATCAAAAAGCAAATTAAAAAAACAATAAAATGTGATCTATCATCAAGAGAGATAACAGTCAATAGAAACATATTCGAAGATGTCCCAGGTGTTGAAATTATCAAAGATGTTCCCTTGGGCTCTCCCAGCCATCACTGAGCCTCCTTCTCACTGCCCAATCCTGCCATTTTTATCCAGCAAAACTATTATAAAATAATTCGCAACATTTTTTCCCCTTTTCACAGGCAGTACACATAAGAAGGTGCAAGCATCTCTTTTATGCAATGATTGTGTTTGTTTCTCTAGGAAAAGCTAGATATTTTTCACCTCACTGTGGGACTGAAAGCATGTACATTTGCCCTAAACTTCCCTAAAAGACTTTATTCTTCTGCCTCATCTTGAGTTAAAGCTATGTTTCTATATTTGCTTAATCCAGAGTAGGCTCATTATTCCTCATCAACCAAAACCAAAAGCACCAAGCTATAGGCAGAGAGTTCTTCAGTTGTATTTATTAGTCCTTTCTCTCCCTTCCTTTTCTTTAAACCTTGGACCACCCTGCCAAATTACAGTCAATTGTTATTATTCACAGTTGTTTTGTTGTATAAAGTCTCTGTGAACGCTGCATTAGCAAACACTGATCCATTGCTTTTGAGCAAAATACAGGGTTTGGTTTCTGTAAGCCTCTGGTAACAGCATTTTCATCACATGATTAATACATAACTTTGTTTAATGTGTATTTTGGTTTAAGGATGCCTTATTTAATATGTAGTTGATTGATTAACATTAAACTAACAGCCAATAGCACTATAACTCATGCCTAAGCCCAGCTTGCTATCTAACACATACATTTTCTCTGTGAAGTGTATCACAACCTTTTTGAGCTTAGGAACCCGAGGCAATACTTCAGCAATATGCTTGGAGAATATTTTAAACAGAAAAAAAAAAAAAAAAAAAAAATTTAAAAACTCACAGAAATGTGAAAATAATAACACAGATTGAAGAAAGGACACTGGTTCACACTAAGAGTTGAAACAAGAAGATGAAGCATTCATCTTGTTCAACGTCAGCTGGGAACACGCATGTTGTATGACTCAATATTTTTGCCACTCTGCTCATGTTCGTACCCATGAATGACCAGTAGAGTGCAGGCAGTATTGATTTTGGGGGCTGCAAATAAATGTTAACAGGTAGGAAAATTCATTAATATGGAGTCTATAAATAAAGAAGACTGACCATCTCTCTTGAAAACATAGAGAGAACACATAGAAATTCTTTTTTAAATTCTATGCTTGTAATTTAGAGTTTCTGTAAAGCTTCCTAACATATATGACTTATTTATCAGGTTTACAATCTGCCTTTCTTTATCCTTCCACTATGGGAAAAGGTCTTTTCCAGAATTAGTATGTTCATTTATCTATTCAAAATTTTCATTTTCATCAGGCATATGCACTGTGGAAGTAGTATTCAAAATGCAAAAATACAATAAGGTATTATCTCTAATTCAAACATATAAAATGTAATTACACATATAATGTACCATTTAATAGACTGACGGTAAATCAAAATTTGGATTGGGGGCAACATTGAGGGCACAGATACTAGGGTAATCAGAAAACGCCTACAGAAAAAGTCATACTAAAGTCAAATCTTGATGAATAAACAGAAGTTTGTCCAGAGGAGAAGGGTAATTTAGCACGTTAAATAATGATAGGAATATAATGATTTGCCTAGATTCTTTGGTATTGTCATTTTGATACAGCAAAGCTTTTTATTTCACTATTTTTATTACAAAACATTTGTAATTGAGTTTTTGGATAAAAACATTAATATCAGAATTTCACAATGATACGTTTTATCTAAAAATATGGAGTGAGTGTTCTCTTTGAGAAAACAATTTTATGTACAAGACAGTTAAAGTATATCTATATTTTCTGCTTTATATTTATTTTTCTGAATTGGGAAGAATAAATATAAGGTCATATACTACAGTTAAAATGATGGTGTCTAAATATTCTCTTAGCACAAATATGTGGATATATAAAACTGTGTGTCAGCTTTGGATAATTGCAAGTTGGACTTAGCAGCCTCTTTCTGTAATACAAAAGCAGAAACAATATTGATGGGGAGGAGAGTATACGTTTGAGAATTATTTAAAAGGTAAGTTATATATTATTTTAGTGGCTGGTGATGAAAAATAGGTTATTTAGAAAAACTTGGAAATATGGTATTCAAGTAACATGTGTCGATAATGATAACAACAATAACAATGGCAGCTATAACAATTGGCATTAATTGCATACTGACTATGTATTCAGAATTATCATATGTGTTACCTAATCTAATTGTTACAACTCCATGAGGGATTTATTATTATTATATTTTTTAAATGAGGACACAAATTCAAAGAAATTCAGTAACTTCCCCCTCCCTCCAAGGTCATAGATCTAATCATTGGCAGACCCAGCATTTGAATAAGCCAGATTTGAATGACTAACATCCTATACGGTAAGTTCCCAGTTACATGTTTTGTGTATATGTGTGTGTGTGTGTGTGTGTGTGTGTGTGTGTGTGTGTGCATTGTAGTAGTAGTGTGGTAGGGAAGAAGCTTTGTTTTTCTTAGTGAACCCTACTATTAAAAGAAGCTTATAATTGCAAAGTCTATTATTCTAATATGTTTTGATATGTTAATATCTTCTAAAATGACTATCAAGAAAACATTTAGGCCTTTGAAAAATAATTTTAACTGTTTTCTTAGATTTATTTGAAAGCATGTGTTCTCCCACTATAACAATGGATCAGGAAAAATAAAAAAGAACTGTTTTTACAAACAAAAAAATCAGCAGTGAAGAATGAACAGCAATGTCTATAAGACATAGCCTTAGAAACAAAGCTGATTGAATTTTTTATTCATAGAGCTGATAGAATAATCTTTACATGGATGCTAAAATAAACTAATGTGTATTTTCATATTTTCCAATTAAAGATTTACATATAACTATATCCAAAGGCAAAATTCACACTGACCTTTATATTATTAAATGTCATGGGTAATATAAAAATTTTGTTCCAAACTTCCTGATTATGAAAGTCCAATGCAAAAACTAAAACTGCTAATAGAAAATTTTAAACACTAGCCCCAAGAAAAATGTAACTGTTTTTTCCTAAAAACATAATATTTTATGTAATAGCTAAAATAATGCTATTATAAATTATAGTACTTACAAATAAATAACAACAATGTATATTTTCTGTGGCTTTCCTCAGTACCAAAATGGGAATGTCTGAATAGCTATGCTATTATTAGCTTTACTTAATGAGAAGTTTCAGTTGGTTTAGGGCTATCCATCATCTCTCAGGGAAATCAGCTTGAAACTCACACCTTTCCAGGTTAGAGGCAGGCAGGGGTTGTGGCTGTACAAGATCATTATTATTTAAGAAGGGCAGGTGGAACACCATATTCTAGGGACTAGTAAATCAGCAGTGATATTCAAAACTGAATTCACTGTCTCCTTTCTTCAAATTTTCCTGCTTTAAAGAAAATTTTCTTTAATAGTATCACCGTTTTCCTAGTCATTCAGGTACAAAAATTCTTTATATTCTTGACAAGTTCCTCACATTTATGGTCCCCCTCTAAGCTGTTGCCAAGTCCTGCCAATCCTGTCTTTGTGATATATTTTAGTTGACCCATCTTCTTTATTAACAATGCTGTAAACTTAATTCAGCTTTGACATTCACATTTAACTATTGCAATATCATCCCAATTATTTTCCCCTTTCAGTGCATTACTTTTTTGCAAGTATTTTATAGCTGCCAGAGTGATCTTCCTGACATAGGACATAGATTGTGTCACATCAGTAGCTCCTCAAAGTCTTTAGAATAAGATCAAACTTCCCTCTTTCAAATCCTGATCAGAATATAACTTTCTGGACATAGTCCTATTGGTCTGTCATGCATCCTGCCAACCAAACTGAAGTACAAATCTTCCCTCATTGTAGTGGCTGACCATTTTTTCACAATTTAATTTCCTTATTCTTACCGTTTCCACCTCTTACTATGACACTCTCTCTAAACTCTACATGTTAATATTTCATCCATCTTTAAGATCCAACCTCTATTCCATGTGACCTATATTCCATTATATATAGGTATATATAATATATACAATATAGTTTTAGCTTAAATTCACAAACTGCTTCTTTTTTCTCTTAAGGTATTTAGAGCAAGGTTCTTCTTTGTCTGATGGACTTTACATCATTGTAAATTCTTTTTCTTATGGTAAGCACTCAATAATTACAAGAATAGATTTTTGTATACCAATAGAAAAACTCATGGTGGAAAGAGAAATGTCATATTACAAGCAATAGAGAATCAATTACTGAATCCAGACAGCTGAGCTGTGTTGGTCTCATGGTTACTGAGACAAGAGTGGTTATTAAACCTGAGCTTTTATTTCTGCACATGTTACTACACTGGTTTCTCCAAATCTCCATCACACACAAACGTGACAGCTCAGTAAATACAGCAATAAGACTAATTGACACCTGATTCGTGTTAGAATGTGACTTATGGAGTAGTAAGTCAATACATCCATCAACTTTAAATATGTGATAGCCAATAACAAAATAACATTATCGTCTTCTCCATAGATTTTGTAAAATGTATATTTTGAAAACCCAGTTCTTTCAATTCTATGTAAGATATATATTAAAAAGTCATAATGTTAATGTCTTGCACATAATAAATGTCCTGATTAAATGATCCCTTTCTTTCTTCCTCAATACACTGAAATAACTGTGATGTAAACTGTCCTGTACATATCTATTACAGACTTCTGTATAATAATCAGTAAATGTTAAGCTTGGGTATTGTTAAGCAATTTAATCTAAACAGTTCAAATTGGCATAAATAATAATAGTAATTATAATTCAACAATAAAAAAATCACATTTTATTTTATGCATTCCCAAATTGTAAAAGTGAGAGGGAAAAAAAGTGTGGTGCAGTTTTAAAAGGAAAAAATAAAAAATTGGACAAATTAAAACAAACAAGATAACCACTCCTAACTTATGATTAAATTATTCTATTTAGATGCATCACTAGAGATAATAGTGCTTGTTGTCCTGGGACTCAACTTTCAAGTTTAACCACTGCCTACACCATGAAGAGAAGTGTCATCTATCTGCCACTCTCGGGGACCCCATCTCTTACCACTATGTTTAGTCAGCTATTGCCTTTTATTCTCTTCCTGCCTGACTCTTGTGCCAACTGTTAAAATCTCCAATTATACAAATAGAAAGCTTTTACTTTTTCATGATACAATCAAATTTTGTTTAATTTGCATAAAAATTCCAGGATATTTATTTTTTTAAATCATGTGTGGAACTGTCAAACTGAAAGCTTTTTTTTCCTCTCTTTCTTTTGTAATATAGCAATCCCCAAAGTACACTTTTATTTTTGAGACAATATCAACTTTACAGAAAATTTGAAAATTTAAAAATGATGTTTTTCCTTAATCACCTGCAAGTAATTTTCCCATATAATACCCTATTCCTCTTGCTCTGGTTTGAAGGCCTCTCCTCCAAAATTCAGGTGTTGTCAATGTGATGGTATTAAGGGGTGGGGCCTTTAAGACGTGATTAGGCTATGAGGGCTCCTTTCCTATAAGAGGGATTAAAGCCCTTATAAAAGAGGCTCCATTCAGTGTTCTTGGCTTGCTTGTTGTTTTCTCCTTCTGCCAGGTGAGAGGACAAGCTCTTATTCCCCTCTGGAGAATGCAGCATCCAGGCACCATCTTGGAAGCAGAGAGCAGCCTTTGCCAGACAGGAACCTGTAGACTCCTTATTAATGGACTTCCCAGCCTTTAGAATTGTGAGAAAAGAAATTTCTGCCTTTCATTAATTACCCAGTCTGTGGTATTCAGCTGTAGTAACACAAATGAACTGACACCCCTAAACACATTTGCATGCATTTCATACACACGGGACATTCTTCTACATAACCACAATGCGAAGCATCAAAATAAGAAAATTTTATACCCATTGAAGTTACATCCACCTAAATTTTATACCATGGAAGTTTTGCCAGATTCTCCAGTAGTGTTCTTTATAAGGAAAGGATCTAGTTCAGAATTGTGTTGCCTTTAGTTGCAGTATATCTTCAGGTTCCTTTTCTCTGAAACAGTTACCCAGTGTTTCTTTGACTTTCATGACTTTGACACCTTTGAATATTATAGGACTGTTATTGTATAGAATGTTCCTTAATTTAGGTTTCTGTGATGTTCCTCATAGATTCAGATTATGCATCCTTGGCAGGAATATCACAGAAGGGATGTTGTGTTCTTATCCAATCAAGTAGCACATGATTTTGATCTATTTCATTATTGATCATTTGAGTAAGATGTTATGTACCGGGCCTTTTCCCTGTCAAGACACTAAATTTTGGTTTGGTAATCAATCAGTATTTGAAGATATATAGATACAGTTGTCCCTCGGTATCCATGCAGTATTGATTTCAGTACCTCCCACTGATACCAAAACTGTGAATGCTCAAGTCTCTTTTATAAAATGGTACAGTATATGCATATCATAACCCATCACATGTAACCTATGCACATCAACCTGTATGTATACTTTAAATCATCTCTAGATTGCTTATACTGCCTAATACAGTGTAAATTATATGTAAATAAATGTTGTATTGTTTGGGGAATAATTACAAGGAAGAAAAAGTCTATACATATTTGGTACAGACAAAATTTATTTTTCAAGTATTTTTGAAGCATGATTGGTTGAATCTACAGATGAGATGTGAATAATAATATTTAAAAACCAATATCTGCATATTAAGTATGCCTCATTGCTATTGGATTATAACGGAACCCAGGCCCTATCAGTGGACAGAGCTGTAGAATATATTTTTGTTCATATATTACTCACACATACAAATCCTTTATATGTATATCTATATCTATCTATATCTATAGATGAAAGAAGGAAAGGGAGTGAGAGAAGAAGGGAGGGAGAGAGGAAGGAAGGGAGAAAAAAAAGAAAACCACAAGTTCGCATCAATATTCCAACAACAAATGTTTTATTTTTATTTTTTCTATTTCTGTACTTATTACTCCCTTCTCTAACAATATGGATACTGCTTTTTAATTCTGTTAATGTGTACTTATTTATTTGACTCTCACTCTATGTGACCAATATCCATCACCCTGTGCTGGACTGCCTCTGCAGCACAGACACCCACCCTCTGCACCCTCTTGAGCTCTTCCAGCCCTTGTCTGGCCACCCCCAATGTGGACATCCTCCCCATCCTTACGGGCTTTGATTCTGTTGCCTGACTGCTCCTTCACACAGACAGCCTCCTTGTGTGTTTCAAAACTACTCTCTAAGCATGGACTAGAAGCAGTGATTACATATGGCTTAATCTGTGTTTTGGAAAGACTACAGGTGGTGTAAAAGCTGAATCAATGAGAATCTAGAAACAAGTAGCTACAGCTGTAACTCCAAATTTATCTCGGAAACCATCTATTCCAACCAGCTTGGTCTCTATTACTCTCTGCATAAACTATTGCACATCCCTCCATCCTCCTGCAATACTAATTTCACTCCTTTCTGCCTATTCAAAGATAACTCTCCTTCAAGTTTCCTCACGTACCTTGGCTTTTAAACTTGTGTTGGGCCATCCCCTTCCCAGATGTCCTTATCACTCTCTTTGGCCCCCTGGATTAATTCAAAAATTATTTTGAATTGTCCAGTCATTTAGTGATCCCTCCTTGAAAACTCCTAAAGCACTTTGTAGTATCACTGATTGGACATTTGCATGTTCTACCTTCAATTGTTGTCCCCCCCCACCTTATTTGTAAATCTATTATCTTTCCAGTTATCCCATAGCTCTTTGGGAGCATGTATCTTGTGTAATAATTCCTTATGTCCTTATACCTTAAAGCATATTGCTTTACATTGATGAGACCCTTAAAATACTTGCAAGTGAACTAAATAAATAATCATAGTCATAATTATTTTAGTCATAAAATAAATCACTGAGAGTCCAGGTTGTTGTAGGACATTTAAAGTTAAGATTACTCAAGAAGATGTTTTAACAAATCTGGCACAATTTGTTGCTTGTTGTATGTGAGACAGTAATTGACTTAGAAACGTCTTAGAAATGTGGTAATATTTGCAGTTAGCTGTCAAAAAGCTAAAGGCCACTGCTTGATGGTACAGGAGAGAGTTACTGGTATAGTGCACTTTTAGCAGATCTAGACTCATGGTACCCACTTAATAACTTTTTGACAAATAATTACACAGATGGGAATAAGAGAAAAAAATACATAATGAAAATAACCTGGCATCTCAGTGGCTATCTTTCTGAAACAATGTCCTAGAAGCCAATGGAATGTGGTACACCTTGTCAGCTGTCTTCAGTTAGTCACAGTTATACATAAATTCCAGAATCTAAGAAAAATAAAATAGAATAATTCTAAAATTACCCAAAAAAGTATTGAGACTAATTCAAAAATTATGTGCTGCTCTTTAGATAAGGTTTCAGAGTTAAAGTGGAGAGAGGAGAGAGAAGAATTGGAAAGGATCAATAAATGTATTGAGTTTTGCTCATTTTGACCTTGTGCACAATATATTTAAACATTAAAAATACACTTGAAGCTTTCTAGACTGGCTCCTTCCATAGAAACCAAATTGATTGTATTATTGAATGAAAATTCTAGAAACCAATGTTCTCTAGTGTGACAGACATATATGGTCAAATGATCACATGAATTCAAATTGCTTCTTCACTAGGATTTGAGCCACATAGTTATCACTTTATACTCTCACGTCTCATCTACGCACGACCACAAAAAGAGGTGCAAAGTGAAAATTAGCAAAACAGTTTGATATATGGCTGAAATGTCAGGGAAACAGCAGCAAATGATCTGTGACAACAACTGAGTGTGAATTTATTGATGTTGAAGAGGATAGCATTGCAAGGAAAACGTGGTAGAGATGCTTGCACAAGGCTAAAGAAGGAGGATTAAAGCACACGGAAAAGAGGTCTCAGAGGAAAATGCTGCTGAAAGGGGCAATGAAGAAGGGGACTCCAGCTGGGAGGAGGAGCAAATGACCCCAAAGTGCTGAAGCATAAAGCAAAGATTTGTGTGAAATGTAGGGAATACTGAGAGGGTTACAGTAGCTCTTCACATACGAACTGAGATCACAAAATAATAAAGTCGATTTCATAAGGTGGATACAATTCGGTCATTCATTCAAACATAGTTACAGAATGTGGCAAACTATAGTTTGAGCTCTGGAGACATTTTATTCAAAAAACCTTGTTTTCCTGGAGCATACACAGTTGTGTTACAGTAGGAAGAGATAGTGAATGAAATCTTAAATTAACCGAGGGATAGAAGTTATGTGGAGAAAGATAAAACACATAAAGGAGATGGGAAGTGAAGGGATGGGTGTGCTGAAACAGTTAAAACTCTAGTCAGGCAAAGCCTCACTGATGAGGTGACATTTTATCAGACAGAGATAAAAGCAAAAAGCAAAGTGGGGTATGTGGGGAAGAGCATGCCAAGGACAGGGGTCAGGGAGCACAAGAGCTCAGAGGAGGCGTGTTTACTGCATGTGCACTCATTTCTACTCATTCATGTCTGCTGCATTCAGGAAATATCAAGGGGTCCGGTAGTCAGACATCCAGTGCCACCTAAGGTGAGTGAGCTCTACGTATCTACCATATGCATGCTGTATGTTTGGGTGTCAAATAATATTATATGCAATATATTGAACACTTAATTTAGCACCAGTCGTGTGCAAGTACTAGCATAGATGAACAAGAATCCCCTGTAGGGTGATTGAGAACAAATGTAATGAGTGACACACGTCTCTTTCTCTCTCTCTCACTTTTGTAAATAAGATTTAATTTTAAGAGAAATCATAATACTCGAAAATTATATTAGGGAAAATCAATGCTCCTTAAATTGTTAGAATAATTTCATTGACAATTGCATCTAAAAAATTCATATACCACATTAAATTCCACACTGTGGTCAGTGTATCACAGGGCCCCCCAATCTAACTCTAAGCTAATTTTTCTAAAGCAATGAAAAGATCATAAAGAACAAGAAGTTCAATTTTTCAAATAATATTATCCTTCTATAGTTAACATGAACTTCACTAAACTGTGTGTTATACAGAAGTTATATCTAATATAAATTTTTAATAGACAACTTTATTATAACTCACTTAAGGACAAACATTCAACTAGCACATGTATAATATATGTTAATAATAAATGTAATAAGAATTTACTCTCAAAAAGGCTGTAAGAATTTTTAATTAATTTAAGAAACAAATAGTGCAGATATCCTTTGCTTCAAGATCCCCTGATACATGATAGATTTTTGTCTAGAATCTCTGAAACCATGCTTTTGAGTGATTGAAAGTGATGATCACTTGGCCTGTGTTTTATAACCAGTGTCTTTATGACTGGTGCCCACAGCCATGCCTGATGAGTATATTAGCAATTTGTGCCTTGACATTTTTTTTCTTATATCAAGAGTTCTATGTTCCACCCCTACCCTTGCCCCCATTGGTTTTATTAGTTACTATTAGAAATGAAAAACATATTGAAAGGAAAATTAACCAAAAATAAATGAGCTTGGTATGGTTACTAAGGCATAAACACAAAAGAAAATACATGCTATTTCAGAATTCAACAGTTTGGTGATTTTGGTCTGTTCATTGCCCTCATCAGAAAAATTATTCATCAATTAATTACATTAAAAGCAGGATTTTTATTATAAGTAATCATTATTAAATATTTTTCATAAAGTATTTATAAAAATTAGGATAAGGAATTCCTTTACTATAGAATTGAAACAAAAACTGAATTATTTTGATTTGATAGCACTGTAAAAGCCTTAATTCAAAAGATGTCTCTTTGTTCTTTTTTATAATAATACTTATTCTTTTTATGGCTGTTGTTATACTCTGATTCCTACAGTGTTCCCTTGTGTCATAGTTTTCAGCTTCTATCCTATCTCTTAGGTGGTAGACATTATGTTTATTGTAATTGAACCTCATCTTCCTACAAACATGCAATTTGTCATAGGATATTTCTATTCTGATCCCTGCAAGCTGCTGAGTGTAGGGATTTTATAGCCTCTGCAAGAGATAACAATGTCTAGGTTGCTTGTCAAGCAAGGGTTTGTATTTACATCAGCCTAGACAGATTAAGTAGAAATTGACTTTGGTCCCTTTTTGTATAGCTACTGTAGGGATAATAAAACATGTGAATAAGTTAGGTTTTAATGTAGATAAGAAGGCTACAGAATTAGAAATTTAGTGTCCATCAGCACAAAAGAATAGTTATTTAGAAGAATAAGGGAAATAAGCCTGGCTATTGGAAAACTCACTCAAACCATGGAAATACCTCGTCCTAGCATTTTTATGCAGTGATTTTTAGAATATATTGCATTGCAATGCCTCTGATTCTGCAACTATAGCTGTTGATTTAATTCCAGATTTAAGTATTATTCAGTCAATAATTAGGCAATCGATAGTATTTGTCTTGCTGAATATTTTGTTAGAAGAAACACTAATCTCAGACTTTTGGAGGTATTGAGGAAATTACTCAATTTTAAAAGGACTTTAATCATTAGTGTTAAAATTCAAGAGGTTAAGCAAAAATGCGATGTGTGATGAGTTTGACTCCATTATGTGATGAAATACATTAGTGAAACTCTGAAAATAACAAATCAGTGGTTAGAAGTGAAATCATATAAATGTATTTAAACTGCTCTATTGTGTTTTGTTGTCTTGCTATGAAATGTTTATCATGTTTTATCTTCCTTCATAGTTGTACATTGCATTAATTTATTTGTGATCTATTTTGGCACCTGATTGTTTTGACAAAAGTTCTTTGTTTTGACATAGAATACAAAGGTGTCATTAATCCTTATTTGAATTATTTTCATGACCCCCCCACCAAACAAAAACCACATAGGTAATTATTCTTTCTGTAGTGGAAAATTGCTCCTTACATGGAGAGAACTAGCTCTACTCTTGGTGTATTTTCTGAGTGTGAACTGAGGCTGAGGGCCTAGAAATATTATGCACTTCCTCAGAACTACTTGCATAATATTATAGAAATCATTTTGTCTTTAATATAAATTTCTCATTGTCACACTGATATCCACTGCTGCTTGGAAGCATACAATTTGGTGAGATGATGCAGTTTACAGACAAATTTATCAAATACCAATTGTGCGAGTCCTATTCTACAGGACTTTTGCTTGATGTTGAGTATATGATGACAAAACAGAAAATGTTTTTAGCGTCATAGATTTTATAGTTCTGTAGTTGTCGATGAACTAGTGAATGAATGAATGAATCAAACAAATAATGTAAACATAGTGTTGTAAAAGATAAGAGATAAAAAGAGTGGAGAGAAAAGGAATACTCTATTTTCCTGGAGCACATTAGCATGTCTAGTAAATGCTGTGGAATTATGTTTTCTTGTGATTATTACAAAAATACATTGTTTTCTCACTAAGAGTCTTTGGCAGACAATTATCTTATAGTAAAAATTCAAGAGGCTAAGCAAAAATGTGATGTGTGATGAAATACATTAGTGAAATTCTGAAAATAACAAATCAGTAGTTATTTTTTTATGAAAATAAAAAATCATGTTTTTGTACCTTAATTTCCATCACTGATATATCATGATTTTCTAAAATTCTCAGACATGTATGAATTTTTGAGTTTCCAAATGAAACCTATGACTTATACTGCATTAATTTTTAAAAATTTGGTCCAATCCAATGGATACAAATAGTTGTGTAACCATTTAATTCTTATGTTCTTTATGTCACTCTCCAAACCTCTGGGAGATAAAATTTCTTATGGTATTATTGTTCTTTTTTCCGAGCTCATAGTAAGTGTCTATTAGATAGAACCACCTTCCAAGCAAGTTTTCTGATGAATGAGCAATCATGCAACTTGAATCAATTCTTAAACATACTCACTGTCCACATGACCCTAGATGGCATAAATTGGAGACATAATATCCTTTTATTTGGTAATAATGATAAATCTTTCCAGCTTTTCTTTCTCTAGGCATATGAGTAGACTGCTTTCAAATGTAGATTGTGTCTGATCATATATTAAAATGAGTCATAGAAGCTAGAATCCATAACTTCGCAGGGAAGATGAGAAATCTGTTGCCATTTATGAAACATATATGCTCATACAAATTTGTTATTACATTCACATTAACACCACACACACACACACACATGATTGGAGTGCAGAGGGGAAAAACATTAAATTATACGTTTGAAGAAAACAAATCACTCTATTAAGCTTTGTGAGTTTCTAAAAAAAAAGATATAAGAAAAGTGTTTAGTAAATTCAGAGAGTATAAGAAATGTTATATCTGGAAATAATGTAGGGAACATCAGTGTAAGTTTAAAAAGCATACGTTTTTCTACCCCTAGTTATGTGGCAGAACCAAGACTAGGAGCTAGTGTTTTTTGCTCTATATATTGAGGTATAGAAATAGGGTTTTCTTGGTGCCTGAGTAGAGTGAATAACCATACGAAAAGTTGGTGGCTAATGTTAGTGGTTAGTTAGGTGATGAGAGAATGGGTTAGTGAAAGGAATTGAATAATGGTGAGATGAATATTTACTAATGGGTTTTTAAGATTCTACTTTAAGAAGAAAACTGCCTTAAAATGGGGGAGAGGAGTAGAAAGAGGAAACACTTGAGTCTATTTTTTTTTCAAGAATCATGAACATGTTCATTATAGACATAATCAGGAATATTTAATAAAAGTGTCTCAGTTTTAACTGGAAGTTTCAGCAGTACACTATCAGGACCATCTGTCAATTGGGAAGCTCTCAAGTCTCGTATTATCTATTTACTGGAATTGAACGATACTTGTTATGGTGAAAACACACAAAGCTTTGCGGGGGTTCAGATCTCACTTTTGCTTCTAGTTCTCCATTTAGCTTTGATTCTGCTAGCTGTGTCAATATGGGAAAGATGAGTTGTCCAATGCTCTGTGGACCCATTATAAAAGTTGTACAGAACTACATACTTCGTAGCTGCTTTAAGCTTTAAGTGAAATAATATACTATTTAATACAATAATAATATTTGGAAACTTCAGCATTTCTGAGTACTGTATTAATTCTCAGTGTTACTGAGTATTGATTATTACTATTTAAACTATTTAAGTGTCAGAATTAAAATGTATGCATTTAAGTTACTTTGTTCATAGTAGGCATGAAAAATGGTAGGTAGCACTAACAGCAGAATTTGAGGTAGTATTTCTCTGTAGCTTAGCGTAAATTAAAGACTCTTTGAAAAGTAGACCAGGAATCCCTGCCAGAATATGGTCTTTCAAGACTTCTGTTTAAGTTGGTCTAAATATATTTCAGAGATGATATACCAGAAAAACAGCTTAGTACATTTGGAAAAATATATTGTTTTAGACTTGCCATTGCCTAATTGAATGAACGTGGGCAAATAATTCATTTTCATGACTCTCATTCAATAAACATGAATCAATCTTATACTTTTAATACTCCCAAGGGGGTATCATAAAGATCAGCTAATGGTTATATATGAAAAGTATTATTTATTCTTTAATCGATCTAATATTATTGACTATAAACCAAAGTGACTGCCTCCAAGAATATCCTAATCCTGAAATATGAGGAAAAATATTTTTAAAAGTTTATGAAACAATTAAAATTTTTGAAGAACTTGTTCTAGACCACATTTTTGCTTGAGGGTCTGCTACATTTATCAATTACATGTGCATGTGTGTGTATATATATCATAACTATATAATTTAATGGGTATTCTATACAGAAATTATATAAATGCATTTTCAGATATAGAAGATACTAAATTTGGGATAATTGTGAAGAATGGCATAAATTCTTTAGTAAAAGTTTTGTAAAATTTGCCAATTAAGCCGTCTTGGACTGGGCTTTTTTCCCAGGGAGTTTTAAAATTTCTAATACAATTGTTTTACTTATAATAGATCTACTCATATTATCTATTTTTTCATAAGTGAAAAAGGAATTTGTTCATTTTTATTTAAGTTACCTAATTTTTTGGCACATAGTCGTTTATCGTATCCCCTTATAATCCTTTTTATTTTACTAAACAGTAACATCCACTTTCATTTCTGATTCTAGCTACATAAATCTCGTTTTTGGTCAGTCTAGGTAACAGTTTGTCAATTTTGTTACTCTTCACAAATAATCACCTTTTGGTTTTATCGGTTTGATATTTTATTATCATTTTTCTAGTCCCAATTTTATTACTTTCCATTCTAAATTTTGTTTTTCCTGCCTTTGTTTATTTTTAGATTCAGTTCGCTCTTCTTTTCACAATGTATTTAGGGGATTAGGTTATCAATTAAAGACCTTTCTTATTTTTAATACAGGACTTGATGGCTATAAATTTACTTCTAAGCATTGTTTTAGATGCATCTAATAATTTTTTTGTTGAATTTTGGTCATAGTTAATTGGAAAATATTTTCTAATTTTTCTGTGATTTTTACCTTTGACTCCCTTGTTATTTAAGAGTATGTTATTTAATTTCTATATATGCATGAAGTTTCTTCTATTAAGGATTTCTAATTTATACACTAGGGTCAAAGAATATATTTAATTTGATTTCAATCATTTTAATATATTGAGAGTTGTTTTATATTATAGCATATTGTCTATCCTGTAGAATGTTTCATGTGCTCTTGAGAAGAATGTGTACTATGCTTTTGTTCAGTGAGTGCTTTATAGATTGTTAGGTCTACTTGGTCTATAGTATTACTAAAGTGTATTTTTCCATTCAAATTTGTCAAGTTTATTTATTTGTTTGCTTTTTGTATTTTTGGGATTTTTTGTTAGGTGCATATATGTTTATAATGTTTATTATTATAATATGTGTTTCATTATCTCCATTACTATTTTTCACTTAAATGTCTCTTTAGTTTAATATTAAGTCTTACAGCAACCAGTAAGAAATATTGGTTGTGAAATAAGCTCTCTTATGGTTGAGTTTGCATTTTATATCTTTTTTAAACATTTTACTTTTGACTTAGGTATATCTTTGAACCTAAATTGTGCCTCCTATAGACTATATATAGTTGTATTTTATTGTTTTTAATCCAGTATGGAAATATCTGCTTTTTAAAGAGATTGTTTAATTCACTTTTAGTGTTATAATTTTTATTTTGGATTTATGTCTGCTATTTCACATTTTTTCTTTCTTCCTTTGTTGCTCTTTAATGCTTTCTTTTGCATTCAGTAAATATTTTCTAGTGCAACATTTTAATTCCTGTAATAATTTTGACTCTGTTTTTGAGTTATTTTCTTACTGGTTGCTATAAGACTTACAGCACACATCAGAAATTATCACAATCTACTATAAATTTATACCAACATAATTCTAGTGAGATATAGAGATATTATAACTATAGCTATATTTTATCTTCTCCTTTCTGTGCTATTTTTGCTATATAAATTACAACTATATGTGTTACAAGCACAACAGTGCATTATCGTAATTAATACCCTACAGCATTTGATGTCATTTAAGGACACTGAGAATGATAGAATAAATATTTTGTTATATAAGCCTTCGTGTATTATTTTTATCATCCTTACAATTTGGTGTCATTTCTTTAATCTAACATTGCTTTCACCTATTTCCTTTGTACTGTTGTTATCAAATATATCATATTTTATATGTTATTGGCCCAACAATACAATTATATATATTGTTTTGTAAATTGTTATGAGAAAGAACTATGGTATTACGCTATCACTTATAACTTTCTACATAATTATTGTGGCAGGTAGAATAATGCTCTACCAGAGATGTACATAACCTAATCCCCAGAACTTGTGGACATGTTGTATTATACATGGTAAAGAGGAAAGCTCATGATGACATAGAGGGAGGTGGGCCGGTCAGGCTCAAATGCCATACACCTTTGCTGTGTTTACCCAGATTTGTAGATTTTCTTAAATAAATATTCATACGTTTGCTGTATACCCTTATGACAATATTCAGAGGTGTCAGATGGTTGAGTAATTTTATAATTTTCACCAGTTACGGTCGTTTCACTCAGGAGAGGGTTCATGGACCCCCTCACAACAGCATCTCAGAAGTGACATCCCTAGCATGGAGTTTCTTAAAAAGACTGTGAATGTGGGTCATCTGTTTTAAAGCCACGTTTGAAAGCAGGGGAACATTTCGTGTTCTGTAGGAAAGAGGAGGAGGAGCTCCAGGTAGTGGAACAGAAAGACATCAAAGATTCTGGGGAAAATCTTTGAAACTGTAAGTCAAAAGCTGAGCAATCCTTTAAAATAGTGCACAAGACAAGGAGAAACTTTTTAAACACTTCCATTAGCTGGCAGAATGATAACATTATCACATGACATGTAGCCTCTGGAAAACTCTACTGTACTTAGAAGAGAAGATGAATAAGGTATTATGTATCGATAAAATAAACAAAATTAAAAAAAAAAATTCTAATGCAGAATCCAACAGGGCACTTCAAGTTCAGTGTCTCAACTTTTTGAGGAAGGAATGGGAAGGTAAATAGCTGTGTTCAGTAGCATAGGCTTGAGCAAATGACACTGCAGAGATGTATTTGCTAAGACAGAGGGACCAAACACATGTTGCCACCACTAAGACTAGATCCTTTTTGGCACTGATGTATCTTTTTAAAAACATCTTCTACTGGCTTTCTGCTAAGAGTAAATAACCCTCTACCTTTTTGTGTGTAAGAGATAATGTGTCATATATTATTAAAATGACACCTACAGTAAAGAACAGAAAATTGATGTTAAATGCATCTTTATTCCATTGTATTAAATAGAAAACACTAAAATGATTTCTCTGACATATTTTACAATAGAAAATAATGTAGTTAAATACACAAAATTATTTTTGTTCATTACTTATAAAAATGTGGACTTTATTCTTTTTCCTATTGTAAATCTGGAATTAATTGTAGCTGATGTACCTTAGTCATTTGTTCTTACTTCTTTTCAAATGTAAAAGCCTCTGTTTATACTTTTCCTTTTAAGAACCCAACTATTAAACTTCTGAATAAAACTCATTAGGACAGCTGAAGTAACAGAAACAGAGAGAAGGTTTTGGCAAGAAATAGTCACTCACATATCAATGACCACAAAGGAAACCTGATT
Organism: Lepilemur ruficaudatus; assembly: GCA_963574885.1. Classification (NCBI taxonomy): domain Eukaryota; kingdom Metazoa; phylum Chordata; class Mammalia; order Primates; family Lepilemuridae; genus Lepilemur; species Lepilemur ruficaudatus. The sequence goes on from CAUYRT010070841.1 coordinate 32,982, forward strand.
ACTTTTCTTTGCTTAATTTTTCCTGATTTGTGTAGTTGATAATGTGCTACAACATTTGCATAAGCCCAGAAATGTGCCATTTTTGTACAAAATCATGACAATGAAACTAATATTCCGAATTAAGTATTTGGCTCTTAGGAGTTAGACAACTTTTGCAAAATGATAACATTTTGTATTAAAATTAAGTGTTGAACTACATATTTAATAAATAGCATTGCAGTAACCAGAAAAAATAAATTCAGCTCACTGAAGTGCCTAATTGCATGCTCACTATTTCCAAAGCTACTCTCACCTTTGAAACTTTGGAACTAAGTTTAAAAAATGAACTTTCTGAAAATCATTTAATTGTACACTTAAAAAAAAAAACGAACTTTCTTTCTTTAATTGAAATAAATGTCATTAGAAAATGATACTAAATTTTTACATGATCTTTATGGTTTTTGAAGAAATAATTCTTAAATATAAGATTATATTATTAGGCATTATTATGCTAATGAGTTTTCATCTCCACATTTGGGAGATTAGAGTTGCCTTTCAATTGTTCCATCTGGATCTTTGGATAAACCCACTCATAATACTCCCCGTGTGTATGTAGGCCCTGTGTTACTGTTTCTGTATCACCATTACCTGTACCATCATTGATTTTATTTTGTCTTACTAGCTCCCTGTTTTCTTGACTCCAATTTGTCTTTCCATTCTATATTCTTCTCCAATTGTTGTTTTCATAGTAGTTTACCATTCTCTTTCTTTCTCTTTCTTTCTCTCTCTCACTTGCTCACATTCTTTCTTTCTACATATTTATCTTTATTTAAATTCTACTTAACTATCTTTCAAACCTTTCCAATATGCCACTTCCCACTTCTTAAGGGCATTTTCTTTCCCTCTGTCACTGACTTTTTCAATTCATTTTTCCTAATAAACTTATTTTGGACCCAAGACTAGTGGTTCATTGACAGAAGCCAATTTGACTATAGCTCTAAGTTTTAAAATGCAAACATATTATTGAAATAGTATTAACATACATTAAAGTGCAAAGCTCTTAGTGTATAAGTTTATAGATTTTTACAGATGTGCATCTCCATAATCACAACCCAGAGCAGAATGTCATATCGAATAATACTGACATTTCCTCTGGCCTCATTCCAGTCACTACTCGTGAAAGAAGAAATGCCATAATCTTTGTGAGGTTTCAATAAGAGATTTATTTTGTAGATATTAGACTATTAAGACTTTTCTATTTTTCTTTAAGTTTTAGTGTTTTACACAGAAATGATAATTTCATCACAATGTTGAAATTAGAGATGCAAAGTGTTTTAATGTTATTTTTAGTAAATAATATGTACAGAGAGTATATTCTGATATATTTTTATCACCGCCATTTCTAATTTGTATTTTTAATCAATCTTGTTAGAGTTTTTATCACTTTTGTATTAACTTTTCAAATTGATTTGTAATCTTATCTGTCGTGTGTCTGAATATTTTCTGCCTATGAAACTTTCTCTGGAAGGCTTCGTGTTGTAAGCAGAGCCTTGTGTTCTGTTACAATTGGTTAAATGGCTTTTTCACAAAGAAAACACACTAATGTAAACAGTACTCAGATCAAAAACTAAAATATTACCTGCTTCCCAGAGGCTACATTATGCTTTCTTTTAATCATTACTTTTTCCCTTTCCATGAATAATTTCTTCATTGTTAACACTAGAGATCAAGCTAGTTTTTTCCTGTTATATGTTTGTTTTTTACTATTAATATAAATGCAGATATACATTATTATCTTTTAAAATCTTTTTTTTCAAAAATTACAGCGAAATTAATCTAAATTATTTTGATGTGGCTGCTATTTGTCCTTTCTCGTGTCTGTGTAGTATTATTAGTCATTTATTTTGTGGAGCTGTGGAACAGCCTCAGTATCAATATACTTAGAAGAAAGATTTTAGAATAAAGAGAAAGTAACATTTACCAGTCCAGTTTTTATTTTCCCTTCTAATATACACATTCAAGGTGACAACCCATCTAAAGAGGTATCAGAGGACATCAACACAATCAGGGTGCTCGCCAATCATTCAAGTTTTTTGGCTCCCAGCCTGGTATCCAAACATCTGAGAGATGACAAATCAGCTCACTGTGAGTAGTGAAATGCTGATAGAATAGGATGCTCGTAGATATATTTGTCCTCAAAAACTTTCACAAGAAGGAAAAATGAAACAGGAGAATGAGTAAAATAATAAAAAATGTAGTTGATTAAAATAATTGAAAATAAAGAAAAAGAAAAATGTGATTTGGCCTTACATAAAAAATGTAGTTGTAGAATTCCAAAAGAATTGCTCTATTGCGTTTACTGAAGAAAGTTGTTCATTTACAAAAGGGCTTAAGAATTACTTTTCTTTAGAAAATACTGACAGTTAAGTAAGAAATAGCAAGTTGATGAGTGACATTTTTCATTTAATGATTTGCTTTTCAGCAGGGCTGGACTTCAGAGTGGGGCAATTTGAGTTATTGATGACAAAACTCCCCAAAAAGGGAGATACCAAGAAGTGATTGTAGAAGGGTCATGAGTGATTGCTTGGAAGAAAACAGTCTAACACTACTAATCTTCCAAACATTATGAGTTTTACTTTCAATATAAAAAGCATAATGCAGTTTAAATATATTATATTATTTGAAATTCTTTCCTATGCTAGGGACAAAAATGCGTTATGTTATTCTATTAATATCAGCATTACTTATGAAATTTTGGCAGAAAAACTAATTTATTTACTCTTTTAGGTTATATTTCTAATAAAAATTAAATGATAATGTACTATCCTAATACTGATGTATAATTGTTTTGTAAAAACACAAGATATAAAACAGAGGGCAACCAACATTTAAGACTGATACTGTATCATCAATTTTAAAAGTGTTCCATCCCTCACTTTGTTGTTAGATAATTGAAGCAGAATACAAAACACAAGTTAAAATTTGGTGTTACTTTTGCACCAGATAATTTTTTGGTTGTGTATGTGTGTGTATGCATGAACTTTTTAAAAATACAAATTGTTACAATGTTTATGATGTATTTTCAGTTTTTATTTGGGCATACAATTGATCCCATGATATTATTCGTTGCCTTTGATAGCATCCATATGCTTGTCACTGATTTACTGATTTATTGAATAGTCTTTCCTTTCTATAGTGTTGAAAGTAGGTGTATTAATTCCTTAAAAAGCATATTTAATGATGGTGAAAAAAAAAGAAACTGAAAACAGTAACTGTTTCCACATAGCTGCTGAGATCATAATGCCAGAAACTGATTTATGTAATGTGTGATTTATAACCTAGAAAGCAGAGAAATTGCTTTTAAATATGTGTTTTCCCTTGATGTGTGTACATGTGTGGGTGCTTGTGTGTTGAGCTTCTTTTTCATCCAGTTATCAGCATCCTTAGATATTAAACTTCAATTGTATCTCACTTCCATTAATCAGAAAATTCATTGACATTTGTGTGAAATTTCCTGCTATTACCAATGACAGTTTTTTTCAGTCACTACCCTTAGGGATTTTTACCAATTACTCCCCCTCTAATAGAGGCAATTTTAAAATCACTAGAATCTTTAAAACAAAACAGTTGGAAGTTTTAGGCAGAAGTAGATTTGAAGCATGGTTGTGGGGAGGTTTTCAAGGATGCTGTAAACGCCTGGGGCAGTGGTCTCAGAGAATTAACAAGATCACAGCTGAGTTCTGAACAGCTGAAGTGAATAACAATGGAATTTAGGCCTCTATGATATCTGTTACCATTCCTATCTTAAGTTTTAGTATTTTTGTATGGTAATTATTGTACGGTAGAGTAGCTCCACCAACAAATAATATAAGTGATTTAAATAACAGACTACATGAAAAATGGATTTTCTTTGATTGGATACTTTTAAAGACACCACCACCTCTTTCAAAACTTGTAATTTTCTCTGTTGAACCACTTTTTTGGAAGTCTGATGAAAAGGTGTGTGTGGGGGGGAGGGAGTGTGTGTGTGTGTGTGTGTGTGTGTGTATTTGTGTGGAGAGGTTGGAAGGAAATGAGGCAAATATTACCTTCAAAATATTCTTGCAAAATATATTCATGAACTAGGTAGAATTTTTTTATGATCTAGTATATGAACAATTTTTTAATGTTGTGTGTATAATGGGAAGGAATGTATATTCTAAAGTTGAGCTTAACTTTGTTAATCATGTTACTCAACTTTTCCATTCTGATGTTTTTGTCTAGCTTACCTAGCAATTACTCAAATCTGCTATGGTTATAGATTTGGCTATTATTTCTTAAAGATTTCTCAATGTTTATTGTATTATATATTTTAAGATGATATTGGTAGGTGCAAAAAATTAAAATTGTTATAGTTTGATATTAAAGTATTGATCATAGAAAGTAATTCCCTTTTTCTTTTTGACTTAGGTCCATTTTGTCTGATACATATATGTTACAAAAAGTTATAACTACTTTCAAATTTTTAATTAATTATTTTTCCTTTTTAGTTGACACATGATAATCGTACATACTTTATGCAATACAGAGTGATATTAAGCAAAAGAATGCTATTTTCCTCTATTAATATCAGATACAATTTGGGGATTTTTAATGGGATATCATTCTCTTTCATTTTACTTTCAATTAGTTGTGGATATGTTTCAAAACTACCCTATTGGTTATGATGTTCACGATCAAGTAAAACGTGGAAAGCTAGTTTACTCTGTATTTGTGTCTCACTCCTCATCTAAAGGACTACTCAAATGCCACTCTCTGTAAAGTGTTCCCGTCTTTGTTTAACTTCATTTTATTCATCATATTTATCATTATTTATTTGTTTATTGCTCTTATCTAATATTAGACTGTAAACCTCATGAAGACAGAGTTTTAGCTTTAGTTTGCTAAAACTAAACTAAATGATGATCCCCCAACATACAAAACAGTATTTAAAAGATGGTGGGCTCTCAGTAAATACTTTTGAAGAATGAGATTTGTCTTTTCCCGTCTTAGAGATCTCTGACCCAAGACATAATAATACTGTTAAAAATAATACTCCCCTGCACAGTAGCAACATGCACCCCTAGGTCTTGCCTTTTAATTCTTTTCTTCAACACAAAGAAACAGGGCTCATTGGAGACATGATTTATTCTAGGACTGGGGCAGGTGATATACAAAATGATCCTGAAGCATCTTATAGTGACAGAAAGTAAGGAAGTACTCAAAAAAATAAATAAAACCAATTGCAGTAAGGGGAACATGTCAAAGGAGGAAAATAGTCAACTGAAAATACTCTCAATGGTCTAAGCTAGAAAATATGTGCAAAAAATTAAGTGTGATAGTATCATTAATATAATATAAATTATAAAAAAATTTATGAGTTCACACTTATGTAAATAATGACTGAATATTAATACATGGGGAAAATAGGCAAATTATTGCACAGAAAAATTCCAAATAATTTATGTAGATTATTCACCCTCACAGAGATGAATCATGGATTTCCCACTATGTAAGTGTGGTTTGTTGCCTCTGTGGGAAAGAATAACTTCTGATCTCTTCAATCTCATATTTCCTGACAGGTTATTAATTTTTCTGCAAGATTTTATACAAGATATGTGTTTTTTTAAAGCTACTTTATTACTATTTTGAAGTGAAAGAAACTCATTTCCAGGAGCATGCTAAACACAGGGCAGTAAAGCAGTTGGTCTTGGATGGAGGCATAAATTGTAAAAAAGAATCCTAAAATTCATATGGAAACACAAAGACCCAGAGTAGCCAAAGAGAGCTTGAGAAAGAAGAACGAATGTGGAGGCATCCCACTTCCTGATTTCAGAATATATTATGAAGCTATCATAATTAAAACAGTATGATACTGGCATACAGACAGAGATAAATAAGACAGAATAGAGAGCAAGCAATTAAACCAAATGCATATACAATAAACTGATCTTTTACAAGGGTCCTAGGGATATACAATGGGGAAAGTATAGTCTCTTCAACAAATGGTATTGGGAAGACTGGATATCCACATGAAAAAGAAAGAAATTGCGTCCTTATTTTTCACCATACACAAAAAGCAACTCAATGGATTAAAGATTTATATGTAAGACTTGAAACTGTAAAACTCTTAGAAGTAAACATAGCGGTAAAGCCTCATGACATTAGTCTTGGTAATAATTTCTTGGCTATAACAGCAAAAACACAAGCAATAAAAGCAAAAAGAGATAAGTAGGACTACTGCACAGCAAAGGAAACTATCAATATAATGAAACAGCAGCCTACAGAATAGGGGGAGGTATTTGTAAACCATGTATTTAACTAAGTATCATTATTTTGTGCCTAGGATAGTGAGATAAAACATATAACTTAAATTTGAAAAACATTATGTGAAAACTAAAGGAGAAACGGAAGTAAAAGAAAAATTAAATGATACCGTTTACATTTTAAAATGAGTAATGATATAAATTATTCTTTTATGCTACTGAGTAGATTATTTTTTCTTATTCATTTTATATAATCATGTGCTTTTACTCCCTTAGTCCGTGGAATAAATCCTCCCTTATAGCCTTTGGTAACTAAGGAAAGAAAGACACCTTTAGTTTTCATTTTCTCATTTAGCTTAACTTACCAGATCACCAGCTGTCACCTCTGACAGATCTGAGAGATCACCTCTGACATGTTCCCAGCTCAGTATTGCTCAATGCATAATCTGTGCTATCAGGACCATTGTGAGGTCTTTGTTACCAGTTCAAAACAGGCAGTTGCAGAAAGAGAGAGTAAGGGTCTAGAGACATAGTAATTTGGAAGAGTAATTATATGTTTATTAAATCTAGTATTTTCTAATTGAAATTTATATTTTATAGTTTTTGTCCTACATATTTTAAGCAATTTTTGTAACTTTATTTTACAAAAAATGATTAGTCTGTCATGGATTGAAATAAATAAAACTGGCCCTTTCATTACCGGTGGTATGAAAAGCCCTGCCCAGATCATATTCACATGTTTGTTATTTAGTCTCTCTATAACGTGAAAATGGGCCCTAGGAAGACAATTTATGTTTATGCATGATTTACTTAGAAAGATTCTATTAGTCAGTTAATGGATAAGAAAAAAGAGCTAATGCAAAGAGGCTCACAAGCCATATAGAAGGAGGAAAAAATAAATAAATGATTAAAGGAAAAGAAAAAAGAAACATAAAAAAGAAGAGGGGTGAAGAAAGAGGAGAAGAAGAAAGATTAACACGTAAAGTGTAAACAACATATCTTTCCTCTAAATGAAGTTCATATAGATATTGTAGCAAATAAGTGTTCAAAATTCTGTGAGTGCAACAAATCCACGTTTTTGAAAGTTCAGTGCAATGTAACCAAAATTTTATAGCCAATATTTTACAGTTGTTGCATTAACTACAATTGAAATAAACAGTACTACAATAAAACTGGAGAGTTGCTGGGCTTCCATATTTTCATTGCCACCATATTGTTAATGTTAAATGAAAAGCTGCTATCATTTTTCAATTTAAAAATATAAGGGACAGAAATCATTTGACAGTGTAGCTATATCAGAAGAATAGGGATCCAAATGACAGTTAAGATGTTCTGACAAAGAGTTCACAGTTTCAGTTATTCAAGATGGTTAAGTTCTGGAGATCCACTGTACGGTATAGTGCCTGTCATTAACAATATTTTAATATATACTTAATTTGCTAAATGGAAGATCTTATGTTAATTGTTCTTACTGCCAAATAAATAAATAAAAATACGGTGATAAGAGGAAACTTTCGGAGGTGATGGATATGTTTATGACCTGCATTGTGGTAGTGGTTGAAGAGGTGTATACTTATTTCCAAACTTATCAAGTTGTGCACATTAAATATGTGTAGCGTTTTGCATCTCAATGACACTTTCATAAAGTGGGTTTAATAAATAAATTTCAAAAATAATGTATTGAGGATTATAATTTGAAAGATTTGATGGTATAGATAGAAATCATTATCTCTCTTTGGAGTACAATTAAGGAAGAATTCTATTTTAAATGAGGCCGTAATTTTTTCTTAAGATCAGAGCACTTTGGCTTTATTTTACAGTAACATGAAGAGGATGAAGACGAAGAGCAGTCGGTGGCTTCCAAAGCCAACTAGTGGGAGGCTTTTTAGTTTTCTTTTTCCTCAGTTCTGTATTGTTTTCTTTAAAGGCACTGAAAATTATAATAATTTGTCACTTTCAAAAAAAGAACATGAATACCAAGAAATAAGTACGACCTGTATCTATAGTCGTGTTTTAGTATTTCAATATATTTGAGAGGTGGGATGAATTCTGAAGAAGTCACATGAACAATAACGAGGATTTAAATTCAGTACTGCATATAAAGGCAAACGGGCACTCAGGTTATGCCACAAGCTAAAATTACATTATCCTACAATTTGCTTAATCATTAGTCTTTCTTCTACACTTTCATATTATGAAATATAAAATTTCTCTTGCTTAGCCATTACAGAAATCAAACAATAGCCTTCTTCATAAATTACTATTTTCGTGACATATTTGGTCATCCGTTCTAGAATAGATCACATCTGTCTGACACCTTCTCTAATTGCAACTCTTTTCAACATATAGAGAATCCAAGTTATTTTTCTCAAAAAAATTATAAATCTCCTCCCAATAGGTGGTCTCTTCTGTTTCTCCAGTCCTATTACCATCCCCTTTATTTGTTGCCCTGTTTGCTTAATCATTCAGGTAATCACATATTGTTGCATCAAGACAATAAACATTCATTTCCAAACAATCTGATGTCTACACCAACAAATTTAAAATTAGACATAGTTCCTGATCTGAGTATGTTTATAAATAATAGAATAATCTTAAATTTAGGGATAAAAGACAGAATCGCTTTACGGATGGTTTATCAGTTTGGGCTATTCATTACTATGCTATATAATCAATTATAGGAAACTTCTGAAATCTAAATAGTGTTCAGGAAAATGTTGTCAGAAGATTCCAATTTGCATGGAGGCGTAACAGAGATTTAGAGAGTATTTCAAAAGTGGAATTTGAGAATTTTTAGGCACATAAGATGATGTGACAAATGTTCTAATTGCAATGTGGAGAAAAGCTAAAGAGTCCTTTGAGTAGATTCCTCCCTTGTCCTTAATGCTTTCCATTCTGTTTTATTAGCTGTATTCTATTCTCACAGTATCCTGCTGACTAACTCATGACGGAAACCTCACAAAACAAATTTTTACCGTTGAACTCCAGTAATAAGCGCAAAAGACAAGAATTACCACTTGTTGAAAATTACCCTACCATTTAATCATCAATTTATTTTCATTGTGAGCTATAATCTTTAAGGAAATGTGCTTCGATTATTTGGGAAGTTTCAACAGCTCAGCGTTTACTATGAAGGTTCTGAACTACAATTTCTGTACTCTAAATAATTGCAAACAGTAATGGGTTTCAATAAGTATGTTTATTTTAAATTGGGTCATGTCTAGTTGTAATCAATGACTTTTAGGGCATTTATTTTATCAAATATTCTTTAATTTGGTAAGGTATCCATGGCTTCTTAATTTTTTACATTTCTTTTACTACTTGCCTTCACTTTTCATTTTTTCTCAATAAATATAGAATTAAAATGAGCTAAATTATTCAGCCACTTTGGAATCCACATCTATTTCGTTGCTTTTCTCAGTTAATTGCATCATGACTGTCCCATATCTTCTTTCTCCTCTGACATGTACTAAAGTAATTCTTATTATATCTGACTCCTTTTGTTTATTGTAATGCATTCTTCTTTTTAGATATGCTAATTATTTATCTTAAAGTAGTAACTAATGTAACAAAAGCATTCTCTTTTTATCTTATCCCAGTTAAAATGTATTTATTTCCTTATGTGAGGAACATTGCAAAGTTTCATTGAACACTTTTTTCTTCTTTCTATTGTTCCATGAAAGTGGTACTATGCTGTGATTTAACTGAAGTTTAAGCAGAGTTAACTCATATAATTGGATTTAGTTGTATTTTTTTCTCTGATGTATTTTCACTTTCTTGAAATCTGACAGAGATTTTTTTTTATTATATTGGCAGTATCAAGAGAAATGAAAGAAAAATTCATTTTGAAAAATGAAAATGAAGATTGAAGAATTATTCTAACAGACTCCCTGAAAGGTACAAAAATAGAGATGCAGTTGTCTATTAACTGGATTAGGAAACTATATTTTTACATAGCTGCTAATCACTATTAAAATTACAATATAGTATTAGTTGTCTTTTGCCATTTTAGATTGTCCGTAGTAATTTTATTTTATTTCTTAAGGTAATAATAAATCCAGATTTATTTTTTTTTTAGTTTCAGGAAATACAGTAGATTAAATTAAGTTGCCTGCTAGAAATTCTTACAAGTACATTAAAAATGGAATTTTGATTTGTGATGAACTTTTTAAATCGGAATTAAGAATTTGTTTTTAAGTGTAAAAGAAAGCTTTAAATTTTCTAATTTTTAAATTACAGACTCATGCATTAATATATTCTCATTTTAAAAGATTCAAATGATACAGAAGTACATAGAACAAACTATGAAAGTCCCCCCTTGCATATCCTTTTCTCTCCTCAATCTTTACTGCAAAATCAACCACTGTCAATAATTTTGCATGCATACTTCTAGACACCTTTTAAAGCATTCTGTGTGTGTATCTGCCTATGTGCATACCCTTTAATAAAATGAAAATTGTACCATGTATATTATTTACATTATTTAAAAAATTTATGATGAAGTTCCTTCTATGTCCATATATTTATATATGATAATGTTAGCTTGTTTTGTTTAACTCCTGAATAGTTCTCCAGTGTATGGATTTGCCCTAATTTAACTGCTGTCCTCATTGATAGTAACATTTCTCAAATTTTTGATGCTAATTAAATCACTGAACATCTTGTACAGATAGTATATACTTAAATGAAAAATTTAAAAGATAGATTCTCCAGAAATGGAATGGCTGGGTAAAAAGTGACACATTTTAAATTTTGATACATTTTTGCTACATTATCTTCTGCCTAATTTATATACCCAATATAAATCCTAAAACTATTCATAGTAAAGTAATTTTAGATGAATTTGCACATAATTTATAATGCCCTTATAAATACTGGACATTTTTAAAAATAAAGGTTAAAAATTAAAAACGGAATGGTTTACTTTGATCACTTGGTTTAGATGGTATCTGCCAATTTTATATAATGTGAAGTTAGCATTTTTCTCTTTGTAATTAATAAGGGTCTCATGGGGAGATGTTGTGATTATGTAAATATCTTGTTTCTCCTAAAATCACTCCCTTTAGATTCTATTATTTATTCTTGTCTAAATCAATCATTCCTGTGATAGTTCTCAGATGGTGATTTTCTACTTCCATCATTAAATTTAGATAGAACAGTTTTATTCTCTTTAAAGAAAGATTTTTCATTCTCATTTATTCATTTATTTATGTCATTATGGATTTATAGATTCAATTATATTTTATAGATTATAATCCATTATTCTTACCAATGCAGGGCACACATATATCATATGCCTTCATATATGCTGTTTGAAAAAGATATAACATCACTTCTGTAATATTTCTGTCAATAACATATCATAAATATAATCAAAGAGACAGCAGATAAATACAATGTGAGGGGTATAATAAAAAATAAATGGTCTATTCTATTTAGGAATATGGTCAGACAAAATAAAGAAAAATTGGTAATTTTGTGAAGTGAGGAATGTGTTAATTGGTGATCATTTCACAGATGTATATGTATATCAAAACATCAAGCTGTATACTTTATATATACAATATTTATTTGTCAATTATTCCCAATAAAGCTGAAAAAAATCACAAACTGTTCCAATCTAAAGTATACTAAAGAGGCATGATAGTAAAATGCAACTTACAATCCTGGATTGCTTTAAAGAACATTTGTGGGAACATTGCACAACTTAATTAGGATCTGTCGATTATAGAGTTTATTAATTTTAATTCTTGATTTTGATAATTATACATTAGTTATATAAGATTATGCTCTTGTTATTAGGAAATATGCACTAGAGTATTTTAGTTAAGGGTAAAGGAGAATTATGAAGGGGATTTAGTCACGAAGTATTAAAAAAATTGTGTGTGTATATCATTAGGTGTATTTGTATGTACAAACACACACACAAACATATGAGGGAGAGAGAGATTAAGTGGGGCAAATTTGGTGAAATGTTAACATTAGAAGAAAGCTGGGAAAATAATGTATGAAATTGCACTACATTTTGCAAATTTGCTGTAATTTATAAATTATTTCAAAATATGATGTTTAAAAAATTAAGTTTATATTAGATTGATTCTGGATTACATGACTTTTACGGACCTAAAGCCTTACATATTTTTCTTAGAGACTGGTATAGCCAAGAAAAGCCTAAAGAAACATAATGACTAAATGTAAAGTGGTATCTTCAGTGGGATGCTTAAACACACATACACACAAATACACCAACAATGGAATGGATTACAGCAAAAACGAACTACCACCATGTGCAAAAAAGTCAATTATAGATGATGAAAAATGTTGATCAAAAGGAATCAGACATTAAAAAGTGCATATGTTATAGTTCCATGGCTAACATAGACAAAGCTGAGGTATAGGATATTGTCTTGGAGTGGTGGTCATTAGGGGGGTCAGGAAGGAGCCTTCAGCAGCACTGGTGATCTTCTATGTATTGGTCTAGGTCTTCTCACATGGATGTATTTATTTAGTAAAATATTCACAGAGCTAGACATAGCATCAAATCCTGCTGATGTTCATGTTTGTCCTACATAGATTTTATGCTCTGGTCTGCATGATAGAGCCTTGAAGGATTGCCTCAAACTGTATGTGCAGTTGCCCCAATTAATTTTAAGTACTAACTAATGTTTATTGCATACATGATGTCTTATGAGGTCCATTCCATTTAAACTTAATGACAGTCCTGTAAAGTAGGTATTCTCTAAGGTTTATACGTAAGTAGAGTTAAATAATGTGCATGGATTATCCCCATGAATTAAAAAAGTAAAATGCACTATTGTACATACTATTGCTAACAAAACTTGGACAATTAATTTCAAGAAAATGGTATTAATTTGAAGTTTCTAAGCTAACATACAAATGATTCTAGAATTTGTAAGATCAATAGTGTATCTGGTTAAATATACAATGGCTGGCTATGAGAGTTCTTGCTAATTCGTCCAGACACATAAAGGAATAAACACTGTGCCTGTCCATTTGGAGGTTTTCTTGGTGTGGTAGGGAACTCAGAAATGGTGTATAATAGAAATATGTAGATGCTAAATTTCTAAGTTGCTTTGTTACAAAATAAACACTTTGCTTATTGAGAGTGAGCAACATCTAAAATTATTGAAGTGGATGGTTTGCAAACAGACCCACATTTTTTTCTATGAACTAAAACTCTCGTTTCAAAAGTTATAATGATAGATATGCATGGAGGAGATAACTAAGCCCTATCAGTCATTTTGTAATATCATAAAAACATGTTTTACTTTAGCATTATCATTAGCATAAATCAATGTACCATGCCTATTATCAATAGAGGAATTCTTTTCATATCATTTAACTCTAATGTAAAAAACAAAAAAGGAATATGATTTTGTTTTCATTTTTTTGCTCCCCCAATGTGAAAGTGGGGGGGTTGAATTCATGTAATGACCTTATTGCTGCAAAAAAAGGCCTGGGATAAGGTAAATTAAAAAGTAACTCAATCATAACCATTATAGCATAAGCTTGTTTAAATTCTCACATTTTAGTACATGTATCTATTGAGAGGAGGACGGAAAGAATCTGACCTGTTAGGATGTTTTCACCATCCTCTTTTTGCTGAAAACTTACTTAGTCATTAATTTGGTTTTTAAAATAAAATTTATATTACTGGCATATTTATATGAACTCTGCCTACAGCTTAAAAGTGTTTATGGGGAATTATGCTCTTTAGGTCAGATGAATGATGGCTGGCATAATCGTCATTTCATATGCAATGGTACTCAAAGCTCTATTTTAAGACTGATTCACTCTTTTGTGAAGTATTTAATAAAAAACTACTACACATGAGATGCACCAGATCCTTGCCCTTGAATGACTTATTTTGGAGGGGTGTAGGGAAGAGAGCAGGGGATATACAATAAACATGATAAATACGTAAAATGGATGATATCTTAGCAGGTGATAAGTGCTATATAAAAATGAAGAAATGAAGATAAGAATTGAGGGAATCAGAAGTGCTGGGGGCAGGAGTTTTTTGTCTTAAATAGGATGTTGAGGTCAATCTCATTAGAAAGTGAAATTTGATTGAAGAAGGTGAAGTACAAGGCCAAGCAAATATCTGGGGAAGTTAGTTGTATTCCAGCCAGAAGAAATATTAATACTTAGAACAAATGTTCTCAGAGCAGTGCATGTTAAGCCAAGTGCAAGAAGCTCGGTATGACAAGGGGAGGAAGAGCGAGGGGAAAAGCAGTAAGGGATGGAATGGGGCAGAGTTACGTGAGGGAGTGGCAGCTGTGGCACATGGCTGACTTCTGCATAAGCACGCTTGTCAATTAAATAAGAAGTTAGAGGTTTAAAAAGATATAGGGAGCAAAATTAGCTGTGCAAGAATACCAATTAAAAATATGCAATGAGTTGTGTTGGAATTTATAGAGATTAAACAAATATACAGTTTAGCTAAATGCTGAAAGGCCAAGTGTGAAAAATCAATGTTTATTAGAAGATAAATATCACTATTATAGTATGAAGGTAGCCAAATAACCTAGAATTTTATCAACATTTCAATTTAACAATTATCTTTTTAAAGTGCCATAGGCCAATTACAAAAGTTTAGCATTTATATCGCAGGCAAAGCAATTCATCAACATTGTTCCTGTATTGCTAATGTGGTCACTGTACTTCTTTGTAGAACTAGATGTACATTCACTTTTAACTAAGTCCCCTGGAGGAAGAACATACATTTGACCAGATGTGTCAGAATATATTGTTCATGATGGTGGAGTGATTCAATCCTCTCATGTTGTTCCTGACTCAAGATTTTTTATTAGAGTCGAAAATTATAATGCTGAAGTTGATACTATTTCATCAAAAGAGTAATACAAACCAAAGTTTTGGTACTGCATGAAGATGTTTTCTAATAATAAATATTTTTAGAAGTAGATTTAAGATTTATTTCCTCGTTTATATTTCCATATCCAAAATTGCATGCATTTGCTGCTTCCTTTAATCACGTGAGAAAAAAGTTTGTACTGAAATGCTAAATCTAGAAATGTGGCAGTGGAGCAATACAATTGGCCTTTAAGATAAAGAAAATCACCTTTGATTTCCATCTGCATCTTAGCTTTCAATGATTGTATACCAAATTCATTACGCTCTCTAGAGTAGGCTCTTTATACCAGAGATCATGGAGAAATACATGCAAGCTGTGGGTATGTCAGTTTAGTCATTTCTTCAAGTTCCCACAAACAAACTAACTGATAGCAAGTTCTGCTACACACTGTATTGTAATCTGGAAGATGTTTAAGATTTCTTTTATTTAAGCAGCCCCTTTAATGTGTAGTATGTCTTTTCTTTTTAAAATATGTCTTATTTGAACATTCTGCGTAGGAACATGATAAACTTATTTTAATACTCTCTTGTAGAGCATATAATTTGTCTTTGATTGGAGAATAGATAAGCTATCTATTATTTGTCTGCTTATGGCCCAAGATTGTGTTATATTACACTCCTCTTGTTTTTATTTCTTAAAATACTCATGGCTTTTAACATGAATGTTTGAGTGAAGGTATGGGAGGAAAGCAGAGAAGATACTAATTATATGTCATAGTAATAATAAGCCAAAAGCCTTCTATCCAATTAATTGATACCAAGCTTGGCCCTTTCACTCATTTGACCAATTCAATGTGAGTGTAAGCAACAAAGGTTACTTTTCAGGAAGAGCTATAGGTGCTACCATATTTTGCGCTTTTCTCTCTGCCATAATGATATGTCCCAGATATGGAATATTCATTTACAGTGTATCCACAAATTGGGTAAATAAATAAAGCAGAACCCCTAGCAGACATATAGGCAATAGAAACACACCACAAGCTGATGCATAAAAAAAAAATGCATTGTGAGCGAACAATAAACTTTTGTAAACCTTTTGATTTATATTATAATATTTTGATTTATTACTACAGTAAAACGTAACACAAACTGACAAATATAGAAATTGGTACATATAAATGGAACCACCTTAATAAAAATATTGTAAAGTTATATTATGTAGCACTGGCTTTGGAAGTAAAAGTCTAATGGTGAAGAATCTGTCAATGATGACTAGAAAATGATAACTAGGTGACTAGAAAAATGGCAAAATGACAATTCATAATAATCTGTGTAAAACATTTGACACATTGTTAGCCTGAAAATGTTTGGACAACATATTATGTACTAGAAAGTTGTAGAGTGTAGTTTTAGTAAACTAGTTAGGAAACAGCATATTGTGGTGTGCCTTGGTTGAATTGGCTATAATATGCAAAGACAGACAGAGAGAGAGAGAGAGAGAGAAAGAGACAGAGACTGACTCAATAAGAATATGTCAGTTTGCAAACGAGAATGAAGAGAAATAGAAAGAAACCAAACATTCTCGGATTTCCACAGCTGTAAGATGCAACTATTTCTCATATTCTATCAGGCAAAAATAAAATTTGTAAATGATTTTGTAAGAAAGCATTATTAAAATTTAGCTTCAATGCCAAAAATAAGCTATGGGGTGGTTTTCAAAATCCTTTTTAAAATGACCAGATGAATCAAGTTTTCCTCTTCCAGAAGGACAAATTTACTGAAGAAGGAGAACACAAGGGCTTCTGTTTTTCAAGGATGTCTGATAAGCTCAGGTGACCTGCAAATATTTCTACAGTGAGAGGTAGTTTTCAAAAGTAATTATGTGTGAAACTGTTTGCTCATGGAGCTAACTGGAATCAAATATGTACAAAAACAACCAAATTTCTGAGAGAAATTCCGTACTGAAAACATCAATATTTTGGACTCAAATAGGCTGGCTGTTGGTGGCTTGAATTGGCCCTTGGCCCTACAAACATTTTGGACAAGAAAAATGGCATAGAATCTTGTTCATAATCTCCCATGGAAAGAATGTTTTCCCTTTAGAAAAAGAAGAATCTCTCAAAAGGAGCGGCCAAGTACCATGGAGAAGAGTGGACTATAGAATACTTCTTTTATTTACTTATGTATTTTATTTATTTGTTTCTATTCTTATTAATATTTTTAATTGAAAAATTATAATTGTATACATTTATGGTGTACAATATGATATTTTGGTAAATGTATACAGTGTGAAATGATTAAATCAAGTAATTAACGTATCTGTCACCTCATTTATTATTTTTTGTGGTGAGATATTTGAAATTTACTCCATTAGTTATTTT
Source organism: Lepilemur ruficaudatus (assembly GCA_963574885.1). Classification (NCBI taxonomy): domain Eukaryota; kingdom Metazoa; phylum Chordata; class Mammalia; order Primates; family Lepilemuridae; genus Lepilemur; species Lepilemur ruficaudatus. The sequence continues at coordinate 50,461 of CAUYRT010070841.1, forward strand.
GAAATATAGTATACAATGCATTATCATTGACTGTGGTCACCCTGCTGGGCAATAGATGGCAAAGCTACTCTTCCTGTCTCACTGAAACAATGTGCTCTGATTAGTAACGCCTTACTCCCTCCCGTCCCCCATCACTCCCCAGCCAGACTCTAGTAACCATCATTCTACTCTCTACTTCAATGACCTTAAATTTTTGGTATAAAACATATATATTCCTGTAATCCTAGCACTCTGGGAGGCTGAAGCGGGTGGATCGCTCAAGGTCAGGAGTTCGAAACCAACCTGAGCAAGAGTGAGACCTCGTCTCTACTATAAATAGAAAGAAATTAATTGGCCAACTAAAAATATGTATAAAAAAAAATTAGCCGGGCATGGTGGTACATGCCTGTAGTCCCAGCTACTTGGGAGGCTGAGGCAGAAGGTTTGCTTGAGCCCAGGAGTTTGAGGTTGTTGTGAGCTAGGCTGATGCCACAGCACTCTAGCCCAGGCAACAGAGTGAGACTCTGTCTCAAAAATAAATACATAAATAAAGAATAGGTTATTTATTCTTACTTTTTTTCTTTTTTGCATTTTATAATCTTCACTTGAAACCCTGACATCTTTTGTAGAAAAGTAGACTGAGGTAAATATTTATGTATGGAAATGGGCATGGTTCTATTAATATTTCTGGTTGACTTTTACTATGGGGGTTTGACTCAATATACTCAGCCTTTAATCTCTGTTTGTTTCGTTTTTGCTAGCGTTAACTTTCAGTGTACCCTTAGCTTTGAATTTCTCTGGTGTTACTTTGTGCTTGGTGGGGCAACTGAGATACATGTTTTCTTAGCTTTGTGCCTTTCCTTTCCTCCTGCACCTCAGAAAATGCCTCTATTTAGGTCGCTATTGCTTTAACTCAGAGTTTACTATTAATAGCTCTGTGGGTGAAGGGATGGGTCAGTTTGTCCTATCCTTATCTTTACTATTAAGCAGATTCTGTATCTCTGGATCTAGACACTGGTGTTTCCCTATTATTTCTCGTGCAGTAGGTGCTCCTTAATGATCTGTGCTCCAGATTGTTTTTATCCTCTTCCAAGGAAGAGAAAAAACTTCTTGCAGGAGGGTTTTATCATTTTCTCCTTCCCTCAACAAGAACGGAATTTCACGGGCACCTTTAGGTCGGCAGGATTCGCTGCTCTTCCCTTAGATAAGAGCCTGTGATGGGGTGTGGACCCCCCTTGGGGATTTCTGTCCCAAGGTTCTACATTTTCATGTTAGCCCACACTCAGCTTTAAGCAATTTGTTAATAATTTTAGTTGATTTCATGTTAACCACTTGTGGGTTTCTCTGTGTTTCCCTTTGCTCTGCCCTAGGTAAATCAGCATTATGTCTAGCTCTCCCTGATGGTGTCAATCTGCTCTTAGATTTCAGATGAGTAGGTTTCCTATGATTCCAGCTCTCAGATGTGTTCAAGAAAAGTTATGGTAGTGTAGGTTATTAGACGTTTCATTGTAGTTAGTCAGAGACACTCTGTTTAGCTTTTCTATATCTTAAGCCAAAGCTGGAAGTCCGTAAGACAGTTTTTATTAAAATATAAATATTTGTAATTTATGTATGCATGTATTAATGAGGCAAATCTGTTGTAGACATACATCTCTTAGTAATCATAACAACCAAATGAGACAATTTGGTTAAACTCAACAATAGAGAATGGTGGTGGGGTGAAAATTAAATTGATATTTATGATTCTCTTAAACCTAAGGGTTAATATATAAAACCTTTAAATATTTCTTGACAATGGACCAGGGAAATGTAAATAAACTGTACTAAATTCTACTGATTTAACAAATTATAGTTTTATAATCTTTATTTCCTAGAAATATATGGACCCTTTGTCCTATTTCATTTGGATCTCAGTGTTTACTTTACCTGTATGTTTTATTTTTAGTGCTGACTCTATATTTGTAACTTTGATTTTATAGTTCCTGTTTTGTCACAGACTTCCTGTAGTTAAAAGGTTAGTGCAAAAAAAAATAAAATTGAATCAAATTTTGTTGACTATGAATAGATATCTACCTTGAAGTGAAAGGAAAACAATGCCATTCATCAGCTAACTTTGAAGAGCAATGTGAACCAATGGAGTTGGAGACAAGAATGAATAGAAACAGTTATTTCCAACAGTCCCAGTTCATTCCATTAAATTCACCATCCTTAGGTTCTTATTACTGAGAGAAATTGGGGGTAATCCTGTTCCTATATAAACTTGCTATTTCAATTACTGAGTGGAATATAAAATGTTTTGGTAGGAATCAACCAAGGCACTTTGGCATGCATCGATCACAAAGATCACATGAGGTCAAGTTTAATTATTAGTCATGTCCAGCTATCCTCTATTGCCTAGTGTCTCAAATATTTTAATAGTTTATCAATCATGTTACTTCAGAAAGCCATTATTCACTGCGGTGAAACTCAAGGCTAGTGCATTATTAATATTCATACCAAAGAGAAATGAAATTGTAAGATGTGGCCATATAAATCATCTCTTCAAATATTTTGCTTGCTACTTTGCACTAAATTCATGAAAAATTGTTTTTAGACTTATGCATGTACATTGAGCCATTTGGGAAATTTCAAGTTGACTTCAATACAGCCGTGTTTTTGATACCTTCTTAATCTCCTTAAATTAAACTGATAGCATGCCAATTAGACTAATACTTTGTTGATATTGTGCTAATATACTTATGCAAATATCAAAGGCCTCTAAAAAGTGTTATGAAATTTTACTATGAATGGAAATTGGTTTAGAAGGTTCTGGTGGCATGGGGTATGTGGAGATAGCAAAACCGTATCTATAATCCTCAGCCTATAGTGTTTCAGCACAACTGATAGTGATTTTTCAACTTTTTGTAGAACTGGAGCTGTTGCATTAAGCGACTTTGATATTGTTCCACAGAGTAGTGCACCTGGAAGCAATTTGGCAAAGAAAAGGAAGTTTAGCTGGTATGAGGGAAGAGTAGAGGCAAAAAATAAGAGTTTCAATTCCAAAGGCATACAGGATTTCAGATATTCCTTCTGTTACTTTAGGCTACTCAAGCAACTCTCAATAACTTAGTTGACCTACCTGCAAAACATAGATAAGAATATTTGCTTCCAGTCTATCTTTAAGTGCTGTAAGACTTTTGAAAGTAATAAAAGTTCTAAAGGATCATATGTTTATGAAATGTGGAGGCTATAGTCTAATTTATTTGAATTATTCTAAAAATGAAGCCCCTTCTCCACTACATATTACAGAATTCAACTTTACAACAACAACACAAAAACATTTTTTAAGGAGGTATTTGTTGTTAGTGTAATATGTTACTTCAGAAAAAATGACAATAAAAATTTTGAAACTTTATTAGTTATCTTTAAAGAATAATAAAATCCAAGACTATAAGAAATTAAATACTTCCATATTACTTCAGATTTTAGTAATTTGTTTGGTATTCAAACATTTTTTTCTTACAATTTTTGCAATCCTTTAAAAGCACTTAAAAGAGATATACAAATTGCTTGCTAGATGGAACTATTCATGTAGGATACTGTACATTAGTTTGTTACCTGGCCACAGGGCAGCATTTTCTTGGGAGAACTATACAACTGTTAGAGACAAGTTCTGAGCTTTCTCCTTTACTCTCATATATTTCAGCTTTGAATACATATTGATTCTCTTTCCCCTCTTTTTTATGTTGAGGTAAAAGCAAATACTTTAGGGAAATAAGAGATTATAAAATGTACTTATTCCCTAAAAATAGGGGAGAAAAAGGGAAGAGAGTATTCATGATAATTTAAAGTTGTAAAGTATAGAACTTTACAAAAATTTGAAAAAATTTCAAATATAATTTTCTATGGTCTAAGCTGTGTCCCCCAAAATGTACCTGTTAAATTCCTAATAACAGATACCTCAAAACATAACTGTATTTTGAAATAAGAGCTTTAAAATGGTAATTAAGTTAAAATGAGGTAATTAGGGTGCACCATAATCCTGTATGAATGGTTTTCTTATAAGAAGTGGGAATTAGGACACGCAGACACATGCACACAGAGGGAAGATCAAGTGAAGACACAAGGAGGAGAAGACAGCTATCTACAAGTCAAGGAGGGATGCCTGAGAAGATACCTTCTTTTCAACATCTTGATCTCAGACATCTAGCCTCCAGAATTGTGAGAAAGTTAATTTCTATTGTTTAATCCCTGGGCTGAACCAGGACCAGCACTGGTCCGTGGCCTGCTAGGAACTGGGCTACACAGCAGGAGGTGAATAGCAGTGCCCAAGTGAAGCTTCATCTGTACTTACAGCCTCTTCCCATGGCTCAAATCACCCCATAAGCTCTGCCTCCTGTCAGATTAGCAGCAGAATTAGATTCTCATAGGAGCATGAGCCCTAATGTAAACTGTGTGTGCAAGAGATCTAGGTTGCATGATCCTTATGAGAGTCTAATGCTCCATGATCTGAGGTGGAGCTGAGGTGGTGATGCTAGCGCTGGGGAGTGGCTGCAAATACAGATTGTCATTAGCAGAGAGGTTTGACTGCACAATAAATGTGATGCAATTGAATCATCCTGAAACTATCCCCACCACCACCCCAGTCCGTGGAAAAATTGTCTTACATGAAACCAGTTTGTGGTGCCAAAGGGACTGCTGGTTTAAGCCATCCAGTCTGTGTATGTATTATATGCTAGACTATGCTAGGATATTAATATGATCTTTATAGGAATGAATAGAAACAAATGGTTTGCATTAATGAGGAATCAGTAAAAGTTAAAATACATGGTATTTAAGCATAGTTAATAATAGCAGTCAGCAGTTAATGAACAATTACAGATGTATCAGACACTATTTTAATATACAGACTGTCACACCGAATCCTCACTATACCTCTATGAGGCATTTTAATTTCTCTATTTTACAGATGAATAAATCTTTAAGTATAGAGAGCTTAAACACTGTGCCCCAAATCAGAGGTAAACAATGGTTGATATAGTTTGTGTATCTTGGCAATTAAATGATAAAATCTTGACTATTAATCCAATGACATATTGGACCCAAGTTAAAATATTTATTTCTCATTTAGAAAGTTTTCAAAAAAAAAATATTAGACATGATTTCTGGCAGCAAGTTGTGAAAAAGTTGAAATACATATTTATTTAGTATTATGTTCTTTTGGTCATGCAGAAAAATTTTCTGTATTTAACTATGTATTAGATCATGTATATTTAACTAAATTTGTGTGTATATGACATGCATATTACATATACACGTATTACATCTTTTTTACAGTTATTTTGCTTTATACAATTGTCTAGGTAAGTTACTGAAATACCTGCATCATTTATAACAAAGTAGTGTTAATATGACATGGATTATTCCTAAAAGTTTGTGAATGCAGGATATACATACCACAAGACATATTCAGAATATACTTGATATAGTCACTTTGAGCTAATGCTCTGCACTCGTAATTGTGTTGTTTCAGTTTCAAAGAAAGGAAAAAAAGAAAGAAAGGTAGGAAGACAAGAAAGGAGAAGGAGGGTAGGGAGGGAGAGAGGAAAGGAAAAAGAATACATAAAGCTAAAGAGAACATGCTCACTTAAGAGAATATGTTTACAGCTCTTCCTGTTTCTTTTTAAATGTTAAGCTGAATCTAGATACAAGTAAATATTCACTGTCATGAATGTACTATTTCTATGAAGAATTCCAAAGAATTAGTTCTCACTTTCCTTAAAATGAAGACATACACCTAATAGAATAATTAAAGGAGGATTCACAAGGAAATGATCATTTGAACTGTAAAGAACATCAAGAGTGTATCGCCCAATTATTAAGAAAAAAAATAGTAACATACCTCTATGAACCTCATCTTTTTTGAAGGTAAATAAACATAAGAAAACACACGTGAATCATACAAGGAAGTTCAATATAATATTCTGAGTTATAAGAGTCACTAAAATTTTAGAAAGATTCTGCTTTGAATTACTAATTAAAATTTTCAATTGGAACCAATGGAATTGTACAAGATGAAATAAGACAGAGGAAAAGACCATCCACTTTTGAGAAAATTAGAAATGAAAGGAATTTTTTAAAGTAAGACTATGAAAAATATAAAAATATTGAGAATATAAATTGAGAATTAAAAAAATACTTTATTAGAAGCTTTAAATTTGAAATCTACAGAGCAGATAATTGAACCAATAATACTGGGTATAATTTGAGATGTTCATTAATAATATGCAGTAAAATGATAAAGAGGTAATATTGAGATAAAAGATTACAGGTACTGAGAAGGGAGAACAGAGGATAAGCACAGAGGAAATGAATGTGTCTGCTAAAGGTGTAATACCAGAAAAAGGCTTCTTAAATCTGTATCTGAGGAAAACATCTTTGGGAACAAAACAATAAGTAAGAACCATTTTCCACTGATATGGACCTTACATGTTAGTGGTGAAATTAGGCACATAAACAGTGAAATACCATCAAATGCTCAAATAGGCTTATTCTCATGGATACCTCAGCACCACTACGAGCAGCGGATAAAACTTCTCGCAGGGATGATACATAAAGTACTGGAGAAAAAGGAGAATTAAATAGGTTAAGTAGATGGTGGAAAATGAATGTATAGACTTTTCAATGTTGTACAAAAAAATCTCATTTAATGGTGAACATAGCAGAAAGTCTAAAAAATGTACATAACTAAAAAATATTTTATTACTAAATAAGGTTAACAATCAACTGAAGTCATAAGCTTTTTGCTAGTGATGCGACTTGCCTCAATATTGATGGTCGATAACTGGTCAGGATGGTGGTTGCTGAAGATTGGGGTGGCTGTGGCAACTTTTTAAAATAAGAAAACAACAAAGTGTACCATGTCAGTTGACTTCCTTTCATGAAAGATTTCTCTGTAGCGTGTGATGCTCTTTGATAGCATTTTCTATTTCAATGGATTTAGAGTGTACAATTGTTTTTTGATATGTGGATGAAGTGTATAATGATAGAGTTAAAGCTTTTAATGTTATCCACAGAACTTCTTTCAAAATTGGAGTCAATTCTCTCTAACCCTGCTACTGCTTTACAAACTACACTTACACAGTATGCTGTAATCCTTTGTTGTCATTTCAACAATGTCCAGTATCCTCACCAAGTGTAGATTTCATCTCAAGAAGCAACTTTCTCTGCTCATCCATTAGAAGAAATTCCTCATTCATTCAAATTTCATCATGAAATTGCAGAAATTTGGTCACATCTTCAGGCTCCACTTATAACTTGATTTGTCTTGCTATTTCTACTGCATTTGCAGCTTCTTCCCCCACTGAAGTCTTGAACCCCTCAAAGTCATACTTATGAGTTGGAATCAGCTTCTTCCAAGCTCCTGTTAATGTATATAGTTTGACTTCATCTCTTAAATCACGAATGTTCTAAAAGGAATCTATTAATAGAATGGTGAGGTTTTTTTTCCCCAGGTTTTCAATTTACTTTGACCAGATCTATCAGCAAAATATCTATAGCATCACAAAATGTATTCCTTAAATAATAAGACTTGAAAATCGAAATTACTTTTCAATCCATGGGCTGCATAATGGATGATATGTTAGCAGGCATGAAAACATTATTTTCCTCATACATCTCCATCAGAGCTCTTGGGTAACTAGGTGCATTTTCAAGAGCAGTAATATTTTGAAAGGAATCTTTTTTCTCAACAGTAGGTCTCAAGAGTAGACTTAAAATATTCAATAAATCATGCTGTAAACAGATGTGCTGTCATCTAGGCTTTGTTGTTTAATTTATAGAACACAGGAAGAGTAGATTTAGCAAAATTGTTAAGGGCCTAGTACTTTAAGAATGATAAATGAACATTTGCTTCAAATTGAAGCCACCAAGGTGCCTTAGTCCCTAAGAGAGAGTCAGCCTGTCCTTTGAAACTTCAAAGACAGGCACTGACTTCTACTCTCTAACTATGAAAGTCCTAGATGGCATATTCTTTCAATAGAAGGATGTTTTGTCTACATTTGAAAATGTACTGTTTAGTGTAGCCACCTTCATCATTGATCTTAGCTAGATCTTCTGGAAAACACACTGCAGCTTTTACACCGGCACTTGCTTTACCTTGCAGTTTTATGTAATGGAGACCACTTATTGTCTTAAATAGTATGAACCCATCTCTGCTAGCAGCTAGCTTTCAAACTTTTTATTTTTATTTTATTTTTCTTTAGCGCTTTCTCACCTTTCTCAGCCTTTATAGAATTGAAGAGTGTTGGAACTTTGCTCAATATTAGGCTTTGGCTTAAGGGAATATTGTGGCAGTTTTTATATTCTGTCCAATCCACTAAAACTTTCTGCAAATCGGCAACAAAACTACTTCATTTTCTCATCATTTGTGTGTTCACTGGAGTGGCACTTTTAATCTCCTTCAAAAATTTTTCCTTTGCTTTTGCAACTTGGCTAATTGTTTGACATAAGAGGCCAAGCTTTTGTCCTAGGTATCTGGCCCTTTTTTTTAATGATTTCCTCACTAAGCTTAATCATCTCTAGTTTTTGATTTAAAGTGAGAGACGTGCAACTCTTTCTTCCATTTGAGGACTTAGAGGCCATTGTGGGCTTATTAATTGGCCTGATATGAATATTGTTGTGTGCTTCAGGGAATAGAGACACCCAACGACAGGGAGAGAGATGGGGGGATGGCTGGTCAGAGGAGCAGTCAGAACACACACTTTTAAGTTCTTTGTCTTACACGGAAAGAGTTCGTGGCACCCCCAAACAATTACATTAGGAACATTGAAGATCACTGATCCCTGATCACCATATCAGATACAATAGTAATGAAAACATTTGAAATACCATGCAAATTATCAACATGTGACAGGCAGTGAGCACATGCCATTGGAAAAATGTCACCAGTAGACTCATTTGAGGCAGGTTGCCATAAACCTTCAATTAGTAAAACACGTAATATCTGCAAAGCACAATAAAGTACAATAAAATGAGATATTCCTGTAATTTTTTTCATAAGAAAAAGGAAGTTTACCATATAATTTCCTCTATTTTGCTTTCTATTTATAGTTATATGCTACCTATATAAAAATACTTTCTCTCTATTATGTTTTGCTTTGTAATGGACTATTTCTTAAAATAATGTATATATATACAAGGTCTGCCCACAAAGTATCCAGCTATTGTTTTTTTTTATTTTTTTATTTTTTTATTGCAGCATATTATGGGGGTACAAATGTTAAGGTTACGTACATTGCCCTTGCCCCCCTCCCCCCTCCAGTCAGAGCCTCAACCCAGACCATCCCCCAGACGGTGCACATCGCACTCATTATGTGTGTATATACCCATCCCCTCCTCCCCCCTCCCGTCTGCCCGACACCCAGTAAATGTTCCTGTGTGTCCACTTAGGTGTTGATCAGCTAATACGGTTTGTATGACATTGACATAACCTGGCAGCCAAGGAGAATGGATTATAATACACATTTGTGAACAATGACCACTTCAACACATTAGTCA
>CAUYRT010070842.1:0-29300 GCA_963574885.1 Lepilemur ruficaudatus
GCGGTGGCTCACGCCTGTAATCCTAGCACTCTGGGAGGCCGAGGCGGGTGGATCGCTCAAGGTCAGGAGTTCGAAACCAGCCTGAGCAAGAGCGAGACCTCGTCTTTACTATAAATAGAAAGAAATTAATTGGCCAACTAAGAATATATAGAAAAAATTAGCCGGGCATGGTGGCGCATGCCTGTAGTCCCAGCTACTCGGGAGGCTGAGGCAGTAGGATCACTTGAGCCCAGGAGTTTGATGTTGCTGTGAGCTAGGCTGACGCCATGGCACTCACTCTAGCCCGGGCAGCAGAGTGAGACAATGTCTCAAAAAAAAAAAAAAAGAAAAAGAAAAATAATAACATAAACATCTGTGAAATCAACACCACAGTCAAGAAATAAATATTGCCTGTAATTTAAAATCTTGTGTGCTACTCCCTAATCACAGATCCCTCTAACACCCTCAGAAGTAACTACTATTCTGAATTTTGTGACAAACATTGTTTGTCACAAAACATTGTTTTGCTTTGCTTTGTATCACTTATGTATCCCTAAATAATATACTTTGGTTTTGCTTGTGTTGAATTTTATTTAAATAGAATCATACTGCACCTATTTTTCTGTGATTAGTCTTCTTTTGCTTAACATTATGTTCCTGAAAATCACCCATGTTAATAAACACTTAGTTTTTCAGGCTGATAATTTCTAACTTAGCAGTATACTTAAGAAGAATTTCTTTAAAATATTTAATTAATCAAAAAGTATGTATCTTTAAAAGATAAATGCTGAAATATTTATGGATGAAATGATATGGCTCCTGGAATTTGCTTTAAAATAATACAGAATGGCCGGGCGCGGTGGCTCATGCCTGTAATCCTAGCACTCTGGGAGGCCGAGGCGGGCGGATCGCTCAAGGTCAGGAGTTTGAAACCAGCCTGAGCAAGAGCGAGACCCCATCTCTACTAATAATAGAAAGAAATTAATTGGCCAACTACAATATATAGAAAAATAAAATAAAATAATACATAACAAAGAAAGTACATGGAGTGATAGAGCAAACAATTTACTATGATTTGATAATTTTTGAAGGTGAATGAAGGGTATACAGGATTTACATATGTTTGAAATTTTCCTAATAAATTTGTTTTCATGAAAAATAAAAAAAAGGACAAGAGACAAGCCAAAAGCAACAAAATCAAAAATCTAGAATTTTTAAGCCAAGCGCAGTGGGGAGCATCTGTAGTCCAATCTACTTGGGAGGCTGAGATGGGAGGATTGCCTGAGCCAGGAATTCAAGACCAGCCTGGGCAACACAGCAAGACCCTAACACTTAAAAAAAAATCCAGAATTTTTAGTTGTTACCAGTGGGAAGGTTAATTCAGATTCTTAGCCCTCCATATGCCCAAGATCATACCTTTTGATTTACCCCCAGAATTAAACAGAATTATGTTTTTTAACTTTCCTACAATTGCCTTCTATAGTTATCAGGAATTCATTTCCATTGCTTTATTCCTCCTTTGGTCATGTTTGCAATTGTTTTACAATTATCGATTGAAATACAAACTTTTTTTTTTAGGAGCGGTTATAACATTAACTCCAATCCTCATCTGTAATTTCTGAATTACAAATTCTACCTGTGTAGATCTTTAAATTATATCCCAAGCAGCTATATTTTATATTCATCCCACATTAGTTCATTCCAAAATTTAAAAAAAAAACTCTTTTGTAGATAGCGTATTTGGACAAGGTTGTTCAATATCAAAGAAAATATGAACTATTCCTTTTAAAAGATAGTTGTAACTCAACATTATAAACAAAACTTCAAAAAATAATTTTTAACTACTTATAAGCATAATACTGACTAAATTTTTATCTGGAAAAACAAAAATTAGAAGGAAAAGAAACCCCACAATATTAAAATCATTCTTTACCCAGTCTGTAGTAAAAGGAGCTCCATTTGCCATCAAAATACGAACTTCATCATCTTGACCTGCTCGTGCCGCTTCTAAAAGCTTCTTTCCCAAATCTACCAGGGACATCTAAACAAAACATAGATGAACTGAACATTAAAATCTCCACTTATATATTATGACATGACTTTTTCCTCTCCTGTCTTTATAAGTCAATTCTCAATTATCCCTTCAAACGGTTGTGGTATATTTAATCTAAAACTAAAGATTACACAAAAGCAATTTGGATTTGGATTTTTGGAACAGATTTTCCTTTCTCATTAAGTTTTAACCTAGAAAAAAGTTAGTTTGAATTCTCCAAACATAGCTAGTAAAAGATAGAAGAGGTAAGTAGCAGAGAAAAACTTGTAAGATTTTAAAACGGCAACTAATTTGTTTTCACAGGAGGAGTTACAGCAATAAAATTTTTCATAGAAGGAAATAAGGCAACAAGATATTGTCCTCTGTTACTGGTACAAATTAAACTAAATCTATCATAATTTTTTCTTTGCAACGGTAAATGTGTTCAGAATTTTAAAATAAATATTTTCTATCCTTGTACATGCAATGCACATTTAAGTTCTTCCAGAAAAGGGCACAATTCACATTCTATGAAAATACTCAAAAGAGAGTCTAACAGTATTATGAATAGATTATGTATCACAATAAGAAGCTAAAAAGAATGCTTTCAAAGATATTGGAAAAGGCTAATGCCATAGCCTAAGATGGGGTATATGTGTGTGTGTGTCTGCATGTGTGTGTGTTATCTTTCTTGAATAATACTGAAACAGGTGTCAGAAAAAGATCATGACAGGAGAACTTAGGTAAAGAAAGATCTAAATATTATCAAAGGTGTTCAAATTCAAGGAAGGACAGTTCTGAGAAGTTTCCAAATTCAAAAAGACTATCCAGCTGGAAGACTACTCGATGTGATATAATAACCTAAGGAAAGGCAAACAGGTAGAAATCTTTAGGCTTGTGGGGAAGAGAAGACATGGAACCCCTGAGATATATAAGGAAAATGTGCCTGGGGTAGGAATTTGTCTCAAAAAATTATATACTCTCTTTAAGGGTAGTCAAGGGAAAATAAGTTATACAGAGAGGAATGACAGGTTAATTAGTATATCCATATCTTTTATGAACAGCTATTACAGGCTAAGTATCCCTAATCCAAAAATTCAAAATCCACAACTTTTTGAGTACCTACCTGATGCTCAAAGGTAATGCTCATTTGAGCATTTCACATTTTGGATTTTCAGATTAAGGATACCAAACCAGTAAGTATTAAAGCAAATATTCTAAAATCTGAAAAAAATCTGGAATCTGAAACACTTCTGGTCCTAGGCGCTTCAGATAAGGGAAATTCAACCTACATTCAAGAAGAAAGAGAGAGAAATATATGTGTGAGAAGCAAATTGGCAAATGGAACTTGAAAAGGTTATTTCTGCCAGGAAGAAATAAACTGTACTACATAATGAGAAGGGATGTTAGGAAATCTAAAAGGGATAATTATAAGAAAAGATGTCCCTGAAAGTACATGGAATTATGCTAAAACTACTGTATTTTTTAATATAGTCTGTAAGATGGGAACAACCAAGCATAGAAGGAATAACCAGGAACAGATGCCAACACTCAGAGGCTTGCACAATAATTAAATGAGATAGAGGCACACATCCAAAACAGGCATTTATCACATGGGAGGGAAGAATTTCTTAGAGTTGTCTCATTTGCAAGGATAAAAAGAATTCATATTATATCCTATGGTGAAGAACAAGAAAAATAACCACATGCATTTGTGGGTTTTACGTGGATTTTTTAAAATGTGCTTTTTTGTTGACACTTGCAACATTTTCACCTTGAACTTCTGATATCCTTTCCTTTTTTCTCTCATTCTCTCATACCTTGGTGGAGTCACTGAAACCCAAGATACTATCTAAAGCACTAAGATCTAACAAATACAGTGTCTATACTCTGGATGACCAAAACTTCAAATAAATCTGGCTTTACAGTGAAATATATCTTTCCAAACATGCACATTTTTACGTATGTTTTACACAGGTAATATAAAACCCGTTTGCATTCATTCAGCATGCATACCACCAGATGGTTTAGATATCTGGGTATCTTTTATGAAGTGCCAGTTTAGGGCTTTTCCCCATATTTTGAATTTGGGTTGTCATGTCTTTTGCTTATTCATTTGTGAATGTTCTTATATATATTCTGGATGAGTCCTTTGTCAAATATAATAAATAAGTATCTCTTTCCAGAACCCTGATTTCTTGAATCCTTACACTGTGTCTTTAATATCATGCACTATCTTCTAGTGGTAGATTATTGTTCAGTCTCATAAAAATGTAAAATGTCTCTGTATTAAAGATAAATAAATTAAATAATCAAAATAAATCAAAGACAACAAAGAAATATGTTTACCACAAAAATGACTGGAAGAAATATTAACGTTTCACTTATTTCAAAGGCCTAACTTAAAATGAAAAGGGAAAAAATAAACATCAAGAACCCAACATATCAATAGTCAAAAGACATGACCATACGTTTCACAAAAGAGAAATAATTCACAAGGACAAAAACATTCAGTGTCACTGATATTCAAATTAATGTCAAGTAAATAATTTTAAAGTTAATTCCTGATGCAGCCAAGGATAAGGTGAAACTGATACTTTCTTATGTTAACATTTCATATATGCTGATAGCAATATAAATAGATCAGCCTTACTTTTTAGGTCAATTTGGCAAATTAAACAAAATTAAAAAAAAAATGTCCAAGCCTATTGATCTAATAAATGATCCCACTTCTGAGAATCTAAAGGAAAAATATATTGAAATAGATCTATCAATAAAGATATATATATATACACATATACCTAGATTATACATATAATCATTTTTATAGAGAATAATCTAAAGGTAGGAAAATAGTTAAATTGTACTAATGAGATGTAGTAATTTAACATAATAGTTTTGAAGCTATACAATAACAAAAAATTTATGCCATCTTAAGTGAAAAGATATAAAACTAATTTTTGAATGTCTAAGTATGCACATGAACAAAATACTGAAAAATATTGACAATAGTTAGGATGGTATGTTACGGAAAACTTAGCCTCTATTTTACAAAGTTTCTGTAATGTTACCATACTACCCGCCTAATTTAAAACAAGTTTTTTAAAGGGGCAAATTACATTCTGTGACTGTCAACTAACAATAACATTAAGGAAAGTTAAATACTCCTGACTTACTAGACAGGAAGACTTGGGGGGGGAAAGAAAATGTAGGATAGTAGAGACTTAAAATAGCAAATTATTGATCTATTTATAAAAATTGCAATAAAACAATGATGCAGAATAATAAATCAACTTAGTCCACAATTCTCCAACTATATCAACTATTCAAAACATACCAGTTAAGGACCTAGGATCCTTAAGTTACTCTGGTTTTAAAATTCCATGAGCAATACAGCTGTGTAGTAGATTAATGTAAATGGATACTTGGAAATCAGTGGTTCTTGGCCAGGTGTGGCAGCTCAGGCCCATAACCCCAGCACTTTGGGAAGTCAAGGTGGAAGGATTGCTTGTGCCCAGGAACTGGAGACCAATCTGTGCAACAGAGTGAGACCCAATCCCTACCAAAAAAAAATCTTAATTATCCTGGCATGGTATCATGCATGCCTGTAGTCCCAGCTACTTGGGAAGCTGAGGCAGGAGGATTGCTTGAGCCCAGGAGTTGGAGACTACAGTGAGCTATGATCATATGATCGTGCCACTGCACTCCAGCCTAGAAGACAAAAATGAGACCTTGCCTCAAAACAAAACAAAAAATCAGTGGTTCTTAATGGAAGCAGCACTGCCGCCCTAGAAGGCCTTTTGTATATTTATGAAGGCATTTTGGGGATTGAAGGTGCTATGATAGCATTTAATAGGCAAGTAAGTGCCAGGGATAGTAGAGGACCAGCAATGGAGGGAACAATCCCAAAGGGCAAAGAACTGTCACATGTTCTATGTAATTTTCAATGGTTCCACTGTATATTTCTAAGGATGGAACCTAACTAACATGTAAACAAAATGTACTTTTATACAGTGTTAATATACCTTAAATATTACCAGAATGCAACCATACTATGAGTCTATTTGTTTTATTCAATCAAGTCACCAAAGTCAGTGCTACTTTGACATCTATATCACCAATATAACGATGTGTCAGCCAGCTTATTCAGCTATCACATTCACAGCAATTTTATGTGCAGGTACAAGCTTTTGACTATCTCATCGTGTCATCTAATGTGGCCTGCTTGAGAACTAACATATTGTAATACATTTTATTATCAATTGTTTCCCTATTTCTCCTTTATATTATAATCAAAACATTATGATTTTTGAAATTATGCAGACAGGTAATGTTAACTAAGATTTTCATTTCAAGTTAACAGAAGGGGAAATACATTTATTATAAGAAAAGATAGCAATGGACCTAATAAGATTGAAAATCAATGGAAGAAAACACACGAGATCAAACAAGACCAAAATCAAAGCTGCTCTAATTTTCTTGTCAAAACAATTAGCAAACTTTAAATAATGCAAATACCAAAATGTAGCAATTTCAGTTCTGATTCTCACCTGTTAGGGACCACATACATTATAGATTTTGACTCATGGAGGAACACAGTTGCAATAAGACAACAAAATTGACCAAGGGGAACCATAGCTCTAGGTAGAGTTCCTAATTTACTCTGTTCAGTACGTATATATTAAAGCACTAGGTTTTAATAAAATCATTTAAAGGTTTAGCAATAAAAACATGCTGCTTTTCTGGTGTGTCCAATTTAGTTTTCCCCAATTAAATGAAGAGGCATAATTTAATTCAATAAATTTTAATGACTGTTCAAAATACTTACTGAAAATACACTGCATACAGTACTAAATGCCATCTGGTTTAATAATTCTTCTTGAGAAGAAAACAAAAAAAACCCTCACTACAATAGTAAATTCCATCTTGATTTTCTTTACTATTTCTAAAAAGTTTATCACAATCTCATACAAATCATTTTTTTACTCCAACTAAAATGTATTTTAATAAGATCTACAGGGAAATTTCGAAATGTCTACAAACCAGCTACCTTTGCTCAAAAGTACATGCTCAGAGGGCCATCTAGTGGTAACAGGAATTACTAGCAATAATCACAATTTAAAGCTTAAAGTCTACTTTGTTTTGAATTTCTATAATTTATAGCTCATAGAGTTGTTATGAAAGATTACAGCATCTACTGGACATGAAAACTCTCTATAAAACTGTAAATTACTAGTTCTATATGAATGGTTACTAGCACTCTTAAAAAAGACTATGAATTAAAAAATTTTTTTTCCATGCACTGTGACTTACACCTGTAATCCCAGCAACTTGGGAGGCTGAGCCAGGAGGATCACTTGAGGCCAGCAGCTCAATACCAGCCTGGGCAACATAATGAGATCCTGGTCTTTAAACAGAAGTTCAAAAATTAGCCAGGTAAGGTGGTAGGTATGTATAGTCCCAGCTACTTGGGAGACTGAGGCAGAAGGATCACTTGAGCCCAGAAGTTTGAGACTGTGGTAAGCTATGACTGTGCCACTGCACTTCAGCCTGGGTGACAGAGACCTCATCTCTTAAAAAAGAAAAAAAGAAAAAAATGAAAAAGTCCCTAACATCTTGCCAGTCTTTATATTGTCTCATTTTATCTGAAGGGCCTGACCAAGATTGTTATTGTCTCCATATTGTATGGGAAGCAAGTGAAAAGTAAAAAGATTTACCAAAGAACACTAGTTTGATCCGAAGATAAGACCCATATTCTTAACCCTTCTTCTTGGGTTCTAAATTAGAGAACACTGGGAATCTGCTAGGATGTAAAGGAGAATGTCCTGCAAAGATTTAAGCTTAGTGTCTCCCTGTTTAATTCCTTTGAAAAGAAGTTATCATATGAACTCTGGTATATTTGGCTTTCCCCCATTCCCCTTTTACCTGGTGGTGTGTTTTCCCCTTTTTTTTATGACATTTTCAAACATAATCTTAAAAAAAAAAGGAAGTATCTCCCACGCACCCTTTTTCACAAAACCACTAAAAGATGTGCTCCACTAAAACCAGGAGTAAACCAGAATGAGTAATCAAAGGCTTCAGGAAATGAAGAAGCCAGTATCAGTAGAACAGAAGAGGGTACCCAAGATAATATTGAAGGGCGACCCCAAGACAGCAGCTATGCCAAAGACCTAGAAAGCAAACCCAGATTGGAGCCAGAGAAGAGAGGTCCCAGGAAGGAAGTTTCCAAGGAAAAGAAAGTCTGATAAGTCTCCTAAGAAGAGAGTAAAACTTCCAATGGAGAGTTTAGGAAGGGTTATTGATGGATATAAGAAAACAAAAAACTAGATAATTTATTTTTCAGAGGAAAAAAACTATACAACAAAGGAGATGTAGGGATTACAGATATGGATTACATTTCCTTTGTGGTACAGATGTGGATTAAGAATAATTGTTTCAGGGTTGTGATGACCCCCGAATACTAATCCAAACAAAATTTTCAGTATAATTCTATCGAGAAGATGAAGGGCTAGGAAAAATATGCATGAAGTGGTTTAAGAGAGCCAAAACTTCATCTTCTTAAGTAGAGAGTCAAAAGATACCTAATATGGAAAAATAAAGAAACAGTATATGCTTGTTATTTAGAAATATGGAAGGAAACACTCAAGGAAAAAAACAGCTAAAAGATTTATAAAATGGAGAGCTTTGGGAAAGAGTGTTCTGGGTAGGAAGGAATGATACAAGTGACAGCTGGGTTTTCATCATAAGCCTTGTATTTTTCACTTTTTCATGGCATGCATACTTTCATAAAAATAAGATTACAATAAACAAACACATGTTCACTACATAAGAATTAAACCATTCAAATTCATCCCGCACCTTCTTGTATTCCTACTCCCAGAAGTAATCACTATTTAAATGTTTAGTACATATCCTTTCAGATCTTTTCTATGCATACAGAAACACACATCTACACAATGCTTACGTCCTTTTAAACAAAAACACACAAAAAAGGATAATATTATATTGTTCTGCACTTTGCTTTTTTAAAAATTTAACAAGAATCCCCTTGTTTTATCAGTGACCTCTATGTCAGTACACACAGATCTAAACATTCTTTTAACTAGTTGCACAGTATTTTTTTTTTTTTTTTTTGAGACAGAGTCTCACTGTGTTGCCTGGGCTAGAGTGCCGTGGCATCAGCCTAGCTCACAGCAACCTCAAACTCCTGGGCTCAAACAATCCTTCTGTCTCAGCCTCCCAAGTAGCTGGGACTATAGACATGCGCCACCATGCCTGGCTAATTTTTTCTATATATTTTTAGTTGTTCAATTAATTTCTTTCTATTTTTAGTAGAGACGGGGTGGGGGGGGGGTCTCACTCTTGCTCAGGCTGGTTTCGAACTCCTGACCTTGAGCGATCCACCCGCCTCGGCCTCCCAGAGTGCTAGGATTACATTCGTGAGCCACCAAGCCTGGCCAGTTACACAGTATTATAGAGCATGGTAAACTGAATGGTCCCCCAAAGATGTTTAGATCCTAATTCCCAGAACCTGTGAATATGCTGCCTTACATGGCAAAAGGTAGATGTGAGCAAGTTAAGGATCTTGAGATAGGATTATCCTGGATTACCCAGGTGGGCCCAATGTAATCACAAGCGTCCTTAAAAGATTTAGGCAGGGTGGTCAGAGCAGGAGACCTGACAACAGAAGCAGAGGGTCACAGGGAGAAGGAAGCAGAGATTAGAGAGATTTGAAGACACTATGCTGATGGCCTTGAAGATGGAGGAAGGGGTCACAAGCCAAGAAACGCCAGCTTTCTAGCTTTTTCTACAAGCTAGAAAGGGGAAGAAAACAGATTCTCCCCTAGAGCTTTCAGAAGGAACACAGACCTGTCAAAATCTTAATTGTAGGCCTTTGGACTTCCAGAACTATAAAATGAACAAATTTATGTTGTTTTAAGGCACTAAGTTTGTGGTAATTTGCTACAGTAAATAGGAGACTATTATAGTGCAGGAATAAGAAACAAATACATGGAGTATAGTACATTATTTATCTGATCTGGTTTTAATTTTTTCATTTTTACTAATACTGCTACAATACACATACAACTTAGTACTTTTCTGGAAATTACTCTGAGAAGTAGGATTGCTAGATTCACCTAGGGATTCCACTTCTATGTAGCTACCCTACTTTCTTGTGTACTCTTAAACACATAAACAAAGAAAGTAACACATATGAGATTGTTTATAGAAATACTATTTGTAAAAGAAAAAAAAGAAACTACAAATAACCTAAGTGTCAATAGAAAAAAATTTAAATTTTCATTATAAAAATGTTCAAATATAGAAAAGTATACATGTGTATGTACTGTATATATGCTCAATTATAAAAGGCTGGGTGCAGTAGCTCACACCAGTAATCTCAGAGCTTTGGGAGGCTTAGACAGGAGGATGGCTTCGGGCCAGGAGTTTGAGACCAGTTTAAGCAATATATTGAGATCCCCATCTCTACAAAATGTTAAAAAATTAAGCCTGAGCAACATAGGGAGACTCTATCTAAAAAAAAAACAAAAACAGAAAAATGAACCAAGCATGCATGGTGGCATGTGCCTGTAGTTCCAGATTCTTGGGAGGCTGAGGCAGGAGGATCACTTGAGCCCAGGAGTCTGAGGTTGCAGTGAGCTATGATGATGTCACTGTACTCTAGCCCAGGCAACAGGGCGAGACCCTGTATCAAAAAAAAATAAAATAAAATAGCCAGGCATGATGGCGTGTGCCTGTAGTCCTAGCTACTCAGGAGGCTGAGGTGGGAAGATTGCTTGAGTTCAAGGCTGAAGTGCACTATGATCACACCTGTGAATAGCCACTACACTCCAGCCTGGGCAACATAGGAAGACCTCATCTCTAAAAATCAATTTTGAAAAGAATAATTTCACCTGTTTTTTATTTTTTTTAATGTGGCTACTAGAAAATTTTAAATTAAATGTGTGGCTTACTTTATATTTCTATTGGACAGAGCTGTTCTAGAGCCATTAGTCAAAACTTCTTGAAGTCACTAACTTCAGAACTCACAAGAAGTTGCAACATTTTAAAATAAGATTTTAAAGGGAATCTTTTAGAAATATTGCATCTGATAAACTGTCCCTGTTATGAACCTGGATAGGTTTTCCCTCTAAAAACTAAAGGAGGACAGGCTTTTATCCTTATAAGACTTCACAAATTCATTTGGAAATGAAGGGACCCATGGATTCTACTAAATTCTCCTCATCTCTGTAACCTATTGTGCCTTTACCCCATTCTACTACTAGTTTCTTTTAAATCACACATATGTATCCCAGGAAGAGTCTGAGGCTTGAAAAGAGTGCAAGCAGAGGATGAAGATAAGGCTAGAACTCTACTGGAATTAGTTAGTATATGGCTTTGAATTAATCAGGGAAGTATAACTTACCTACTTACTACAAAGTGAAGCCAAGAAACTGCTGGCTATTTTAAGTCACAACAATGCACCATCAATACTCTGCCCAACAAAAAGAATGCACATATTTTCATCCTTTCTTCCCAAGATTTCTCACATCCTTCCCTCTCCACTATCCCTAGTCTTAGTTACTCATTGTCTCATACCTTAAACATCACAATGGCCTCTCAGCTGACCTAACTCTAGTTTCTCCATCCTGCTGCCAGGCAATCCCCTTAAAATACAAGTTCACTCAATCAAACATTTCTATATGTGAGCCTCTACACAGTACTCGCACTCAAAGAATTCACCGTGTACTAGGGAAGACATACATCTCATGACTCCTTTGTTCAGAATCCCCATCAATACAACCATTATGATGAGCAATTTATCAACATCTAGTAGAATTAAAGATGTGCCTACCCTTTGATCTAGGGATTCCATTGCTATGCAGCTACCGTATCTTCTTGTGTACTCTTAAACACATAAACAAGGAAAGTAACATGTGTGAGATTGTTTATAGAAACACTACTTGTAAAAGAAAAAAAAAGAAACTACAAATAATCTAAGTGTCCAGCAACAGAAAAAACTTTAAATTTTCATTATAAAAATTTTCAAATATAGAAAGATATATGTATGTATGTACTGTATATATGTGTGTATAGTCACACACACACACACACACACACACACACACACACACACACACACACCCCTATATACCCAACACCTACATTCTAATTTTTTCTTTTTTTTTGAAGAGACGAGATCTTGCTTATGTTGCCTAGGTTGCCTCAAACTCCTGGGCTCAAGTGATCCTCCTGACTCAGCCTTCCCAATACCTGGGACTACAAGTGCATGCTATTGCACCCATCTTCACCCACATTTTAAATTAAAAGCTGGTCATCTTGCTTTATGCTACTCCTTTCTAAGAAAATGCCTTTACAGTTTACACACACTGCATTTGGTTATTTCTAAATCAATTTTATTCTAGGAAAACTTCCTTTTCTCCCATCTACCCGACCCCTTTTTTCTCCCCCCATGACACTGATTTCTTCAAGAAAGCACTTAACTTTCAACTCACCTATGTCTTATAAACTAAAAGTTAATCTTAAAAGTGTAATTAAATTCATATTTAAAATTTTCAACAAAAAAATTTCAGTATCAACATACTTGATACTGAATCACATGAGGAAGCACATTTTTTGTTTCATTTTTAATTATATTAAGATTAATAACTAGGTTAGTGATAGCCTAACTTTCCACTATAAAGTTATATTGTTTTACCTTGAGACTAACTAGTAATCTGTGGAGTCATACTTTGGCCCCATGCGAATATCCTATTCCCAATCAAACTATTTTTCCTAACAGTTTAATGTCCATTAATGATGCCAGCCCAAATCAATTATTGTAACAAACTGTGACTTTCTAATTCTCTAATTCCTTCTACATTTATTATTTGGTGTTCCTCATTAACTATAATATATTTTCTACTGAAAAGGCAATTCAAATGTATAATTATTCTTAATTATCAATTTTCAGAGTAAGGAATAGGTATAACAGCCAGCTCTATTTGTTCTGTTTTATTTATTGTTACATACTCATTGTCTCAGTAAATTATTCTCCTTACTCCTTTTGATGTTTAAATTGTCCCAATTTTGGCCAGAAAGAGCCTCTTCAGTTTGGCTTTTGTGTCTTTGAAAGCTTCCTGTTTCTGGCACAAGATGTTCCAGGTTCACTGTGTACATCCCCTGTCCCAGACTGGGATCAGCTATTTCTTCGAGGAGCCCTGGATTCCATTAAGTAAAAGAATTTAAAGACCAAACTAGGGTATTAAAAGTACTCATATGTACCAAGATGATATATTGTTTCTAAGTCCTTTCAGTGAACAGAGCTAAGAAAAAAATATAAATTTGGATGGAATTAAGAAGTGTTTTAAATCATGAATTCATATTAACATTTACAATTCAAGTTCAAAGTCATCAGTTTTGCTTAGCTTCTCTGATTTTATACTTGTATCTCTATTGTTTCCTAATACCTTAGCATAAAAACTTACTGGTTTTATCCTACTATATATCATGTGTTATCAAAATAAAAATGCCCATATTACAACAAGCAATAAAACAAACGGAAATTTAAGATTTCTTTGCAGTTCTTTTAGACCTTAGCATATATGCCATTTAGTGTAGCTCTCAAGTCACTTGAAATAGTGTTTTTCTCCATGTATTTAAGTAACTATTTTGATACAGACTCAATTGTTCAAGTTTGTTTTCAATTTTAAGGAATTTTACAATTTCAACTTTATTGTAATTTTTGAATGTATAAAATATTGTACATAATTCAAAAGTCAAAGCTAAATTAAAAGGTATATTCACAAATTTCACCTCCGTTCATGTTTCCTTCATACCATTCCCAGCCACCCTCCACTATAGGGTGACAATTTTATTAATTTCTGATTAATCTTTTCAGTTTTTCTTTGCAACATAAATTAGATTATTAAATATGAAACGTCCAATTTCCTTAAGTACCAAGTTTGACAGTTAATATCTCTGACATTTCAACTTGACACTTCTTGTTTTATGTTTATTGTGAAGGTACATCCTCAGTTTTTCAAATGTACAGTTTGGCTTGTGATTATCTTTCAAATGTTTTTTAGAGCAATTTTTGTGAAAGCATGGATAAGTCAAAAATTCATGCTATTTTTGAATATGAGTTCCATCGTGGAACCAATCCAGCGCAGACAGCTCAATATATCAATGAAGTGTTTGGGAAGGATGTGACTAATGAACACACAGTTCGCTGATGGTTTGAGAAGCTCCAGTCTAGTGATTTTAATTTTGAAAATGAGCCACGTGGGTGACCTCAGACCAAGGTGGATAATAATGAGCTGAAATCTATAGTAGAAGCGAATCTATCTCAACCTATGCGTGAATTAGCAGCAAGGTTTGATGTTACTATTCCAACAACATTGGACCATTTGAAACAAATCGGCATGATAAAGAAGCTGGATAGATGGGTTTCGCGTGAATTGAACAAATGTCAGAAGAGAAATCATCTTGAAGTTTGCCTTTCTTTGTTGTCATGACATAAAAGCAAACCATTTCTACATCATATTGTTACGTGTGATGAAATGGATTTTTTTTGACAATCACAAGTGTTCAGCACAATGGTTGAACAAAGACAAAGTGCTGAAACACGGTCCAAAACCAAATATTCATCAGAAAATGCTATTGGTGTCTGTTTGGTGGTCCAGCACTGGTATTATCCACTACAGCTTTGTGAAACCTGGTCAATCCATTACAGTGGATGTCTACTGCAACCAGTTGGACAAAATCATGAGGATGCTTACGATTAAGCAGCCAAGATTGGTCAACAGAGACAGCCAATCCTCTTGCAAGACAACACTCGACCAGCTGTTGCACCAACAACCAGCTTCAAACTACAGAAGCTGGACTTGGAAACTCTCCGTCATCCACTGTATTCACCACACCTTGCACCAACTGACTACCACTTCTTCTAGGCTTTGGACCACTTCTTGCAAGGAAAAATATTCAATTCTCAACAAGCTGTGGAAAACGCCTCTGGCGATTTCATTGCCACTTGCTCTCCAGGCTTCTTCAAAACAAGCTACCACTGAGATGGCAAAACTGTGTAGACAGTTTAGGCACATACTTTGATTAATTGTACTGCTTCTTTGTTTGAGATATAATAACCTATGCTTTTGATTCGAAAGTGGACACTTCATATATATGACCTATATTCTTATTCTCTACCCTCATCCCCTATTTCTTATACCAAAAGAGATATTATACATACAGTTCTGTACTTTGCTTTTTTTCTCCTACTTTATATCCTGAAAAATACTACATAGAGATTTTTCTCATTCTGTTTTACAGCTGCATAGTACTCAGCTATGTGAAAATATCATAGCTTATTTACTAATTTTTTGAAGCAGGGTCTCTCTATGTTGCTCAGATTGGTCTCAAACTCCTATCCTCAAGCAATCCTCCTACCTCAGCCTACCAAGTACTAGCTGGGACTACAGGTGTGAGCCACCATGCCTAATTAAAAAAAAAAAAAACTAGTTATCTCTTACTCTCTAGTAATTAAGTCAAAAGCCATAATCTTATAATTCAAGTCCTTCTGTCAACTGCCCCAACCTCACATATTCACTTCATCTGTTTTTCTCAACTTCTACTTACATAGGGCCCTGACAGCCATCAAATTCTAAACTATTCTCCTTCCTTATCCCATATGTGCTCACCTTTTTCTAGACTCCATGACTCCCTTCACGCTATTTTCCCGGTTTATAATGATTACATCCCTTCTATCCAAATCCTATAGTTCAATCAAAGCCCATTTCAAAAAGATCTCTTCTCCAACAAGGCTTTGTTAGTGAGCTAATTCAATAATCCTTCCCTTTAAGCACTTTATAATATAACCTACATGTTTCTCCTTCACTCATTAAACAAGTGTTTATGAGCATATGAGTAGCCAGGAGCTTATGTTCTGGGAGGAGAACTTGGCAATAAAGTAAATAAATAAATAGTAGTAGTAGTAGTGGTGGTGGTGGTGGTGGTGATAATAAATTCTATGAAGTAAAAGTAAGGCAGGGTAAGAAACAGAGTACTAGACTAGAGATGGCTAAGTGCCATTTTAGAGAAAGTGATTAGGAAAGGCCTCTTTGAGGCAGTGACAGTTGAGTAGAAATAGGAATGAAAAGGGGAAGCAAAGCAAGGGAGGATCCAAAGGAAGAATCATGATGAACATGTCATTCTTTTGGTGGCTCAGCATCAGAACACCTTCATACACCTGGGGAATTCTCCTCCATATGAGTCTTGAAAGAAGGCAGAAACCTTCCGAATATTTGCCTTACCAGCTTCTCATGCAGCCAGGGACAGTCATACGACCTCCACTCCAGCAGAGAAGCATCTGTGCTGGACTTTAACTTATAGTGCGCAAAAAAAAGCAAGTGCGTAGAATCATTGTGGAAGTATTAACAGATTTCAACTATGGTAGTGGAAGTATTAATAGATTCCACCTGTGGCAGTGGTAGCAGTTTCTTCCTGTGATAAACTCCTTTTCTGCTAAATTAACGAGAGGTGGTTTCAGTTGCTTAGAACCAAGAATTTTGACTGACATGGGTGTGATCCAGAGGATCGAACAGCAAGTGTAAGGGCCCTGAGCTACAGCGAAGAAGTTTAACAGGGAATACAATCATGGAGATATGAATGGGCTGGATCATGTAGAACCTTACATGCATTATAAGGTTTTTATTTTATTTTATATTATTTTATTTTAAGACAGGGTCTTACTCTGTTGCCCAGGCTAGAGTGCAACGGCACAATTATAGTTCATTGCAGCCTTGAATTCCTGGACTCCCACCTCAGCCTCCTCAGTACCTGGTATTACAGGCACACGCTACTACACTCAGCTAATTTTTTATTTCTTGTAAAGACAGGGTCTCACTATCTTTCCCGGGCTGGTCTCAAACTCTGGGCCTCAAACGATCGTCCCACCTTGGCCTCCCAAAGTGTTGAGATTACAGGCACAGGCCACTACACCCAGGCTCAGAATGTTTTAAACAGGAGATCGCTATGATTTATATTTTTAAAAGATCACTCTTGTTATTATATTCCTAATACACAGAGGGCAGCAAGAATTGAAACAGAGGTACTAGTTAGAAAATTATTCCAGGCAAGAGCTGATGGTAGCTCAGGCTTGGGATGACACCTATGTGGTCACTGAGACCTTTTACCTCTAATTACTACATATCTAGGTTTAAATCTAATATCATATTTTGTGCTTTCCATCCATCCCCTGTTCAGTTTCTTTTCTCTACTTTCTTGCAACCCTCTTTTAGATTGATTCTTTTTTTAACATTCTATTTATTTCCTCTACTGATTTGGAAGTTATACCCTCTGTTTCTGTTCTTTTATTGGTTCTCTATAAATTACACCATGCAGTAAAGTCTTTTTTTTTTCTTTTTCTTTTCCTCTGACTCCTTTCTTGGAAAGTAAAGTCTAAAGTTAATCAAAATCTTTATTCCCCCTTTCCCCAAAAACCTATAGATTTTAAAAGAACTAAGCGATACATCTACCAAGTACAATATGTAGACTGTTTGGATTCCAATCTGAAGAAACCAAATGTAAATTTTTAGAAATCATTTTTTGAGATAATTGGGGAAATGTGAATACTGTGCAGGTATGTAATGATATTAAGTAATCATTGATTTTTTTTCTGTATATGATACTGGTATTATAGTTTAAATTCCTATCTTTTATAAGATAAAAACAATATATTTATGGATTAAATAACATGATACTTAGGACTTGTTTTAAAATAACCGGGGTTACATATAAAAAACCGTCTAGTCATGAACTGATAATTGTTGAAGCTGGGTAATGAATACATGAAGATTCATTATATTCCTTTCTATGTTTAAAATTTTCCATAACAAAGAGATTTTTAGAAATTACCCCCTTCCAGATAAAATAAAGACCTTAGAACCTAGAACTTCACCTATCCCACTTCTGTTATTGCCTTGTTTTTAATCCATTAGACATTCTTATTATGTTTAATGCAATCCATACTCATTTTCCAAATATATATCACTTTTGTTACCTTTCATTTACACTTCATACATTTCATTCCTGCAATTTGGCATCAATTTCATTCTGCCCAAAGTATATCTTTCAGAAATGTGCTGTCTCATATGTTGCATGTGGCTATTCAAATTAAGTAAAACTGAAAATTCAGTTCATCAGTCACACTAGCCACAATTCAAGCGCTCAACAGCCCTAGGTGGCTTGTGACTACAATATTAGCATAGATGAAGAACATTTCTATCATCACAAAAACTTCTATTAAACAATGCTGCTTTAAATTATCTTACATGGGTGAGATATTGGTGACAAGCTGTTATCTGAAAATACTTTTGTTGTTGGTGTTGTTTTGGTTTTTATTTTTTATTTTATTTCAAAGTATTACTGGGACCAAATAATTTTGGGGCCTTGCTTTTGGTTTATTATATTTGTTTGCTCCCAGTCTGGCAGGATTTTTTTTTTTTTTTGTCTGAAAATATCTTTATTTCACCATCAATCTTTAAATACATTTTTTCACTGGGCAAAAAATTCTAGGTTGGCAGGTAGCTTTCATTTTGCAGGCATCATTTCACTGTCAGATTCTGACTTTCATTGTTGCTGTTGAGAAGTCATCTGTTAGTCTAATTTTTGCTTCTTTGATGGTCTTCTTTTTCCTCCAGCTACTTTTAAGATTTTTCTCTATCATGGTTTTCTGCAACTTTATTATGATGTGTTTATGTATGGACTTATTTTTATCCTATTTAGGCTTCATTGGGATTCTGAATTCTGGTTGGTATCTTTCCCTGGACCTGAAAAATAGCCATCAACACCTCAAATGCCTCATTCTCTCTTCTTCTCTTTCTGGAATTCCAATTAAGACCTTCTCACTCCATCCCCATATCCCTAACCTTGTCTTCTATATTTTCCATCTTTTCTCTTCTGGATAATTTCACCTAATCTACATTCCAGTTTGATAATTTTTCTGATGTGTCCAATCTGCTGCAAATTGCATCATTAAGTTTTTAATTCAGTTACTGTTTTTGTTTTGTTTTGTTTTTTTGAGAAAGGATCTTGCTCTGTTACCAAGGCTGGAGTTCAGTGGTACAATCACAGCTCACTGCAGCCTCATACTCCAGGACTCAAGCAATTCTCCTGCCTTGGCCTCCTGACTAGCTGGGACTACAGGCATGCACCACCACACTCGACTAATTTTTTTTATTTGTTGTAGAGATGAGGTCTCACTATGCTGTTCAGACTGGTCTCGAACTCGTGGCCTCAAATGATTCTCCTGCCTCACCTCCCAAAGTGCTGGGATTACAGGTGTGAGCCACCATGCTTGACCCAGTTGCTGTAGTTTTTATTTCTAGAAGCTGTATTTGGTTTTTTCAAATCAACAATGCTACTTTTTAAGCTTGTCATTTACTTCTGTAAACAAAGTAAGCACAGTTGTTTTACCATGTATCTTTTTATTCTAATATATTAATATGATGCCCATGAAAATCTTTTCTGCTGTCTGTTGTCTCTGCTAGTTCTTGCCTCCTTGTATGTCTGGTTATCTTTGACTATGTGCTGGTCACAGTCCTTGAAAAATTATTTGTGGGGAGGCCTAAGATGAAGAAGCCTTTGTCCACAGAACATTTGCATTTGCTTCTGCCAAGCACCTGAGGAACACCTGAAGAGCAGAGTCAGGAATCAACCTAAATTAAGTCATGGCTTAAGGGTCTCTTTCCCACCTAGGTTATGGCCACAGCTTTATAGAAACTTCTGTTTGCTTGTTTCCTTTCCTTTTTTTTTCCTGCTCTGCTCAGTAGCAACACAACTTATCTTGAAGTCCCTTGATATCTGGCTGGGGACATAGGTGATGAAAAGGGGATAGGGGTTAGTTCTGGTTCATCGTTACCCCCCAAGTGTAGACATGTGGAGTCCAAGCCTACTTAGGAAAGAATGTCTTTTAACTTCAATGTTCACATGTTAGGTGGGCTCTGCATCTTAATTTCTGTTTACCTCACCCCATAAGGCTGATGAACAGAAACCTAAATTTCTTGATATTAGCAAACATACTCAAGGCAAAAGTTGTCTCAGCTCTCCAGGTATTCTGCTAACTTCTCTAGCTTTAGGCTTTCTTCCAAAATTTGGCTTACCAGATTCCTCTATCTTCCTAGTTCTTGAGAGCTCTTAAGGTGGTGTTTTATATATCTTAGCATTTTCAATTGGTTGTTTTTTTTCTAAAGGAACTGGTCTGAATAATCTAGGTCACTATTATCCAGATGCAAGATATATTTGTAAGCAGAGCTAACTGACATACAATTGACCCTTGAACCACACAGATTTGAACTGCTTGAATCCACTTATATATGGATTTTTTTCAATAAATATATTGGAAAATTTTTTGGAGATTTGCAACAATTTGAAAAATCTTACAAATGAATCATATAGCCTAGAAATATCAAAAAAAAAAAGTTAGAGCCGGGCATGGTGGCACATGCCTGTAGTCCCAGCTACTCGGGAGGCTGAGGCAGAAGGATCCCTTGAGCCCAGGAGTTTGAGGTTGCTGTGAGCTAGGCTGATGCCACAGCACTCTACAGCCCAGGCAACAGAGTGAGACTCTGTCTCAAAAAAAAAAAAAAAAAAAAGTTAGGTATATCACAAATACATAAAATATATAGAGATACTAGTCTATTTTATGATTTACCACCACAAATTTATTACAAAAAGTTAAAATTTAGCCAGGCATAGTGGTGTGTGCCTGTAGTCCTAGCTACTCAGGAGGCTGAGGTGGGAAGACCATATAAGCCCAAGAGTTCAAGTCCAACCTGGGCAACATAGCAAGACCCTGTCTCTAAAAAAAAAAAAAAAAATTAAAAAAGTTAAAATTTCTCAAAACTTAACATGCATGCACACAAGCATGTGTGCGCATGCCCACACACACACACACACTCTCTCTCTCTTACAGACCATACATGGCACCTTTCACAGTAAAGGGAAACGTAAACAAATATAAAGATATACTAAATCATAACTGCATAAAATTAACTGTAATATACACTGTACTATTGTAATAATTTCATAGCCACCTCCTGTGGCTATTTTGTGAGCTTGAGTGGCGAGTATCCTTAAAACAGTGCTGCTAATCATCTCCATGTGAGCAGTTCATCTCTCTAGTAAATTGTATATAACAATAAAAAGTGATCTGTGGAAGTTCTTGCGTATTTTTCATTGTGTTTAGTGCAACATCATAAGCCTTGAATAACACTATGGGACCCATATGAAGTGCCACTAGTGATGCTGGAAATGCTCCCAAGAGAAAAGACTTTTCTCTCCCAGAGAAAAGTCATGATGCTACAAGAAAAAGTTGAATTGCTTTATATGTACCATGGATTGAGGTCTGCAGCTGCAACTGTTTCAGACAATTAATTCATCTTGTAAACAGATAATATAAACCATGATATTGATAAATACAGTACAGTACTACAAATGTATTTTCCTTATGATTTTAACATTTTCTCTTCTCTAGCTTACATTATGGTAAGAATACAGTATACAATACATATAGCACACAAAATGTGTGTTAATCGACCAATTGTGTTATCAGTAAGGCTTCCAGTCAACAGTAGGCTATTAGTAGTTAAGTTCTAGGGGAGTCAAAAGTTATATGCAGATCGTCAGCTGCGAGGGCGTCAGTGCCCCAACCCCCATGTTGTCAAGAGTCAACTGTATTAGATGCTGGTATATAAAAAAAGAGGAGTCAAAGATGACAACTAGGTTTTTGGCTTGAATAACTTAGTGAAAAGTGGGATTATTTACCGAGATAAAGATGGCAGAGTGAGATAGGGTGGGTCAAGTGCTAAACAGTTAGGCCAGACTTGTTAAGTTTAAGATGCTTTGGCTAGGTTATAAGCTTCTTGTGGGTAGAGCCAAGACTTGCTTTTAAGTATCTTTTGACTCTAGAATTACTTTTTAACAGTGGTACACACATACTTGGTAATCAACTAACCAAGGCTTTCCCTATCTCAGCACTATTGAAATTATGGGCCCAAAAACTCTTTTTTGTGGGGGATTGTCCTGTGCATCATAACATATTTAACAGCACCCCTCATGGCCTCTACCCATTAGATACAAGCAGCACACTGATCCATCTCCATTTTATGACACCCAAAATAAGTCTCTCGATATTACAAAATGTCCCCTGGGGCAAAAAAATCACTCCTGATTAAAAACCACTGAACTAAATGTTTCTTGAATTAAAGTGAATTTCTATACAATGTGCTATTATCATGTTTGCACTCAACTGGACAGATCAAAGATATATAAGAGGTCAGAGTCCATCCAAACCCAAACTCTAGCCCAGCCCAATCCAGCATTTCTCAAATTGTGTTTCCCAACGCTCCAGAAGACTCCAGTACTGAGAAGGGCAGTAGGTAAAGGGGTAAGCACAGGTTGGAGGAAACAGAACAGTAAGAGTTTCAGCCCCTTCTAACTCTCTCTTAAACAAGATCATCTCCAACTGTTATGAGACTCTACATACAACACAATTTGAATTTTTAAAGCATTTTAAATAGTAAAATTTGCCAGTAAAATGTCTTCAGACCTAAAATGGTTAAAAATTTTAAATCTCAAGCAAGAATTACTTACTTTTCTTTTTCATTACTATTCCACACCCAAATCCTTATTAACATAAACCCAGAAAAGAACTGCTGAATTTATTTGCAAGTCCTGCAAGTATGGGCTTTGTGTCTATGCTCCTCCTTTATTTTTGACTCTAGCCAAATAAAAATCAGGTAAAAGTAGTATGAATAAATTAGGGCCTCAAAAATCAGATTCTGAAATACAACTCATTCAAAATAATTTTTAATTCCCTATATATCAAGAGCTTGTTTTAAGCAGCACCCAACAAAATGTTGTGATTCCTTGTCTCCATTAGGTTAAACTTCTTTGTCTTATATACAGTTACTCCCAAATGTACTACATAAAAAGTACTTTTATGTTCTATTTCTTTTCTTTCTTTTTTTTTTTTTTTTTGGCCAAATCCTAACCACTAGACAACCAAGGATATGTTCTATTATAAACTTCCCTAAACCAGACTTTTAAATATTACACTATAATCTCATCCACCCCAAAGTAAAGATTGCTTCCTTATTGAAAATTATTTTTGTTTCTTTGAATTTCAGATACAAAAGATGTCATTAAAACTGGAACCACTTTCTTGGTGGGTACAAAGTGTGTTGCTTCAGTGATGTATGCACGGAAGGCCCTGACTTCACCGTAATGCAATATATCAGTGTAGCAAAATTACACTTATACCTCATGAATATATACAAATAAAAAATAAACGGGAAAAAAAACTGGAAGCAAGCTAATAAAGTTCCTACTTCCCACATAAGCTATGTATTTATCAGATATATAATATGTTCTCTATTTATCTACATTCTACCTGTGCTTACCAGTGTCCCTATTATGATTATAAAATTATGAATTACTGTTCTCCATAAAATCTAGAATATATTTCCCTCTAACTTCAACTAAAAGTTATAATAAAAATTAGAGAAAAAAAGTTTTTAAATTAATAAAAAAGAATATAAACATACATAATTCTAATGATAAAAAACATTTATTGATGACTATTTGATATTCATGTTTAAGATAAGCTCAAGAATTCCATATCTAACATACATAAATTACACCAACACAACTACCAACTAAAAATAGATTTGTCAATTAGCATGTTCAGAATATCCCATGCACATGCCAAAACCTAATTTTTCTCCTGCATTCCCTGATGATGCTATTACCCTCCTTATCTCCCATTTTAGAAATGTGGGCACTATACTCAACTCCTCCCTCTCCCTCATCTTCTACATACATACAGTTAGTATAATGGTCTGAATGCATAAAAATTCATGCACTGAAATTCATATACTAAAATCCTAACTCCAAGGTGCAGACAATGCAGCTGGCCCAGCATGGTGACTCATGGCTGTAATCCTAGCATTCTGGGAGGCCAAGGTAGGAGGACTACTTGAGCTCAAGAGTTTGAGATTAGCCTGGGCAATATAGCAAGACCCTGTATCTATAAAAAGTTTTTTAAAAAGTAGCCAAGCATGTTGGCACATGCTTATAGTCCTAGCTACTTGGGAGCTGAAGTAGGAGAACCACTTGAGTCCAAGATTTCAAGGTTACAGTGAGCTATGATGATGCCACTGCACTCTAACCTGGGTGACAGAGCAAGACCCTGTCTCCGGAAAAAAAAAAAAAGATGGCAGGGCCATTGGAAGGTGATTAGGTCATAAGGACAGACCTTATAGTTCCATTCATAATTCTGTGAATGGAATTAGTGCCCTTATAAAAGACGCTTCAGAGAGCTGCTCTCACTAGACAGACTGTGCCAGCACCTTGATTTTGAACTTCCCAGCCTCCAGAACTGTGAGAAACAAATTTCTGTTGTTTATAAGCCACTTAGTTTATGGTATTTTATTATAGCACCCCAAATGGATTAAGACAATTGGTTGTCAAGTTCTATGAGGTCTACTTCACACCTCTTTTCTCATTTCTTTTTTCAACAGGCAATGCTTGCATATAGCTCAAAAATCCAAACAGAAATGTATACATTGAAAGCCCCCAAGGGAAGCATTGACACTACTCAGTGCCCCTCCCTCGTACCCCATACCCGCAAACACCCCAACCACAAGTAATCACCTTTACTAGTTTCATGGGTGTCCTTCCAGTAAATCTATAATTACCACAAGATAGCATTACTACATAAACACTGTTCTGCAGTTGCTTTTCTTACTCAACACACCCTGGAGATCTCTTCCTATTAGTTCATAAAGAGCTTCCTCATTTTTTTATACAACTGCATAAAAATACTATTGTGTAAACATACCTTAGTTTATTATTGTCTCCTCTAGCTGGACAGTAGTGCTATTATAATATTAACAATACTGCAGTTAATAACTTTATAGATGTATCATTTCATTTCATACATCTTTAGGATAAATCCCTTTAAACAGAACTGCTGGGACAAAAGTAAATATAATTGTAATTGTGATAGATATTGCCAAATTGCCCTAACATCATTTTTAAATTAGTCTTTTTCTCACCATTCTCTTTGCAACCATAAAGTAGGACTGGTCTCCCCTTCCCCAAGCATTGCCCATCCTGTTATCAAACTGATCATTATTATTTTTAATAAAATTTTAAAACAATTATAATTTAACATTTTTAAAAATTACTGAAAAGGCTAAAGTTCCCTCTCATCATCTCTCCCTATCCCTACTTCCAAAACTCAATCCTTACCCACCACTCAAGAGTTAAGTACTACTATTAGTTTAGTATTTATCCTGCCAAATCACACTTTGCATTTAAATGCATATATATATCTAACCCCTCCTCCAAAATACAGTATTGTTCAGGGTGTTTTTCCTTCTTTACATAAATGCTATCATACTATATATACTGCTCTATAATTTATCACTCAATAATGTAACTTTTTTTAATTGCTATATGATATTCCACAGTGTGAATATACCAATTTATTTAGCCATTTCTCTATTTATGACCATTTGTTTATTTTTTCAGTTTTTTACTATCATAAACAATGCTACAATAAACATATTTGTACATGCCTCCTTATGCACATACACAAGTCCTCTTCTAGTGTAGAAAATCGACAGACTTTAATAAACATTTTAAATTAACAGATACTACTAAATTGCTCACACCAACTACATCCCCCTAATTGGCAATACCAACTTATACTCCCAACAGGAGTGCATAACATTATTTCCTCACAATACAGTCAAGTCTTAATATTACCAAGGTTTTACATTTTTTGCCTGTATCATGGGTAGAAAATGTCACTTTTCTGTTTTAATATGCTTCTCTTGGCTGGGTGCAGCGGCTCACAACTGTAATCCCAGCACCTTGGAAGGCCAAGGCAGGAGGATCCCTTGAGCCCAGAAATTCAAGGTTACAGTGGCCTATGATCAAGCCGCTGCACTCCAGCCTGGGTGACAGAGTGAGACTCTGTCTCTAAAAAAGAAAAAATGCTTCTCTCAAATTACTGAGATTGCAAACTTCATCAAATGTTTGTTGACCACTTACGTAAGTTATCTATTCTGAAACTGACTGTTGGTATTCTTTACCTATTTTTCCATTTCATTGTCTCTTTGTAAGAAGTACATTATGTACATTTCTGGCTTGTTATATACGTTGCAAATATCCCCCCATTCTGTCTTAAATATGTATATGCTAAACACTGTCATAAAGTAAAAGTCTTAAATTGTAGTCTGGCCAAATTTATCAAATATCTAAAACATATATATAATCATGTATTCTAATCACCTATACAATACAGAATTGAATTTTATTTATTTATTTATTTATTTATTTATTTATACATACATACATACATACATACTTACTTTGAGACAGGGTCTTTTGCTCTGTTGCCTGGGCTACAGCGCTCACTGCAACCTCAAACTGCTGGGCTCAAGTGATCGTCCTGCCTCAACCTCTCGAGGAGCTGGGACTATGGAAGTATGCCACCATGCCTGGCTAATTTATTTTTTGTAGAGACAGGGTCTCACCATATTGCCGAGGCAGGCCATATGTATATTTAACTTGAAGTGAAAAATGATTTATATGTTTGGCCACCCACCATTCTATTTCATGAACATAAGTCCCAGCATTAGCCTGATATGTGAATTTCCCATTTCTTCAGTAGGTCTCAGTTCTCAAATGCTTCTTACAGAATGAACTTCTCATTGCAATAAGAGTTGAATGTTTTAAAAGATTTTTTTTGGTACAACATAATTCATAAACATATTCCATCTTCCTCTAGGGCACAACTGAGGAAACGATGATATATTTCATCACCAGAGGAAAAACCTGGCTGTACTCGACTTATTAAAAGATCATATCTCTATTTCTCATGTGGCAACTTCCTACAAGTAATTCTGACTACACATTACATCATTGTCACCTAATACACATAATCATTAAATTAAGTGCAACTCCAGTGCATTTCAGATCTTAAAGGATGTGACCTGTACCTCGATGCAGCCTCATCAACTCACCATTCCCTCACTCGGATTTATACTTTCACAAGCGAGAGTTATCTATAATTACCCTTATATGCTATTATGTCTCATGATACCACTCCTTTATAAGTCACCCTGCCTAAGTCTTCCTCTTCCTCTTAATTTACCTGACCAAGTATTCTTATTCTCCCTCCAAAAGCCAGTTCAGACAATACTTCCTTAAACAAGTTTCCCTTGACTGTCTCAGCAAAAAAAAAAATTAATCATTTCTCTATTTTCTCATTGTGCCTTGAACACACTTCCAACATTATATGGATTCCACGTTACAAATGGTCTGTTTACAAGCTCTCCTCTCTCACAAGCCTCAGGAAGCCAAATGGGGCTTATTTTATTCTTATCTGTATTTTAGTATCTAGCAGTTTCTAGCATATCACTCAATAGATTTTTGCTAAATTAAACAATTTCACTCTATTCAGCATTATCTGTTAATTGGGGCACAACCTACTAACAGATTGTGAAATCATTTCAGTGGGTTAAGGCCAATGTTTTTAAAAATATCTGCGTATATCAAATGTAGCCTTCATATATACACACATATACACAGCAACATACATACATGATCGCCAAGTGAATCACAATAAAAAATAACTTGAAAGGTACTTCCATAGTTGCTATATAGTTTCAGAGGTTTAAATTAACAAACAAGATGAAGTAGTCGGCCGGGCGTGGTGGATCACGCCTGTAATCCTAGCACTCTGGGAGGCCAAGACCGGAAGATCGCTCAAGGTCAGGAGTTCGAAACTAGCCTGAGCAAGAGCGAGACCCCCCGTCTCTACTAAACATAGAAAGAAATTAGCTGGACAACTAAAAATATATAGAAAAAATTAGCCGGGCATGGTGGTGCATGCTTGTACTCCTAGCTATTCGGGAGCCTGAGGCAGGAGGATCACTTGAGCCCGGGAGTTTGAGGTTGCTGTGAGCTAGGCTGATGCCACAGCACTCTAGCCCGGGCAACAGAGTGAAACTCTGTCTCCAAAAAAAAAAGATAAAGTAGTCAAGGAAGGTTCTTCAATGAAGGACTTAACATTTGAAGCATAACCTGGCCCTCCACTATCTCCATCAGATCATCTATCATCCCCCCTTAGTCACTTTGCAATTCTTTGAACAACCCAAACACGTTCCTACCTTGGGGTATTGCATATGTTGTCTCCTCTGCCTAGAAAGCTCTTTACTTAGACAACTCATGGCTTACTCTACACTCCAGGATGCCCTAAGAGAACAGACCATCTAAAATAGCAGCCACATCCCACCACTCTATTCCCTTACCTAGTTTTATTCCTTTTCATTGTATTCATTACCACTTAGCATCATATACTTCTTTTACTATGTCCCTCCCCACAAATGTCAGCTCCAAGAAAACAGAGACTTTGTCTTCTGTGTTGTTCACTACTATAATGCCAGCGATTAGAACTGTGCCTGGCACAGGGCAAACATTCCTTAACAGACTTTGACAGGCCAAGGGAAAGGAAGAATACAAGGAGATTATGCCTGAGCATGGTATATTACAGAGAAAACACCAGCTTAAAAATGTTAAGTAGTAAGAAATAAGGCTGCAGAAGGAGAGGGTAATATGAAAAGGTTTCAAAGTCAGTAGAATTTGGACTTTATCCTGCAGACAATTGGGAGTCACTCAAAATTTTGAACAAACAGTGATCCATTCAAACATTTATTCAGCACAAGTTCAATTCACTTGGCTTGGCACAATGGAGAGGGCAAAGATCAACAGTACATGTTCTCTCCTCAACCTTACAGTTTAGTAGCAATGGGCTCAAGAAAAGTTTTTATTCTGGCAGCCATATGCAAAATGGATTCAGGGAAGAATCTAAAGTTACAAAGGGCAAATAATAGGATATAATAAACAATGCACAATCCCAGGACAAACTAAGATCCAGTAAAGAACAAAGAATTGTGCTTATTGATGGATATAAGAAACAAAGGCTTGGGAAGCTGAGGTGGGAGAACAGCTTGAGCTCAGGAGTTCGAGACCAGCCTGGGCAACATAGCAAGACCCCGTCTCTTAAAAAAAGAAAATTAGGCCGGGCGCTGTGGCTCACGCCTGTAATCCTAGCACTCTGGGAGGCCGAGGCGGGCGGATTGCTCAAGGTCAGGAGTTCAAAACCAGCCTGAGCAAGAGCAAGACCCCGTCTCTACTAAAATAGAAAGAAATTAATTGG